>QLSS01000230.1:66281-82179 GCA_024372645.1 Trichomalopsis sarcophagae
CTTCTCATGGAAAAAACTCTCAGACAAAATGCAAAGGGAAAACAAATAGCTCAAACATAATTATCATGGCATCAGGTGGAAAACGGATGGACATGACTACTCTCAAATCGGAAACTTGCTTCGTGACGCTTTACATGATGCATCAAAAATTTTTGTAATGGGTGCATTAAAACAGAAATGGCTTCAACGATTCAAATTTCCTGTTCACAATATTCAACAGTATGGCTATCCGTCAAAACCATCTTTTAAGTGCGTCACAGTATTCACAAATCATAATCCAAGCTATAAGATGACCTGTGCATTGCACAACGTCAAACTCATAAAATTGTTCTATCAGCATAAACTGTAAAATAAAATAAAAAATAAAATAAAAAATAAAAAAAAAATTTTAAAAAAAGTAGAGAACGTTATAGGCATTCCAAAATATAATAGAGAGAGAGGAAAATTATCCCCACTCTCTCATCGGGTACTAAAACACTCTGAGAGGAGAGAGGGTGTTTTAGTATCTTGGCGAGAGAGAGGGGATTCCTACTCTTCCATCGGGTACCAAAACACTCTCAGAGGAGAGGGGGTGTTTTAGTATGCCTATGTTTTGGTATCCCTATAGCCTATCTACTTATAATTAATCAAACACTGCCATGCTTTATTAAATTCAAATGAGTGTTATTATTAGCAGACGAATCGGGTGTCAGATCAAATGCGAATAGACAATACATATCCGGATATGACTCTCGCTTGATTTGATTACCTTCATTAAGAAAATGTATACCTGTACCTGAATATAAGGGGTAATACGCATCAACTTATAATTAATTTGTTTATATGCATAATACAATACAACTATCGTCATTTTATATTTGCCAAACATAGTTTTAAAAGAAAGATTATTCAGCACAATACAATTATCTGCAGCATCCCTTTGATCTCGACCAAAATTGCAGAAAACATCTAATGATATGCATGAATACACAAAGCATTCGCCATTTTATATTCACAAACACATAGTGTGATATGCATAAATATATACGGCATACGGCATTTCAAATTTACTAAAAGAGAGCTTTAAAAAATGAACGTATCTGCGCAAATAATTGTTTGCAGCATTCTATTTACATCTTGTACATATGGATATATACATACAGCTATCACAGGGTCACTCTAGTCTGGAGGTGATGCTCGAGTTCTTCTCGTTACATTTCGTATTGCAAACAGTTACAGAAGACATGCTCCGCATCTTTGTTTGCTTCTAAACATAGTGGGCAATTTGGATTATCCTCTATCTTAAAGCGGTGTAGGTAGGCTCGAAAGCACCCATGTCCGCTTAAAAACTGTGTAAGGTAGTAATTCACTTCCTTGTGTCGTCTATTGGTCAAGGCAACAATACGTAGTATGAGGCGGTGCGTCCATCGCCTTTTTCTACTGGAGTCCCATCGTCTTGGCTATTCAGCTAGGGTTTGTTCCTTTTTGGATTTCCAAACTTTCTTTTGAGTATTGTCACTACGCCGGCTTTCTTCGTATATTAGTCGCATCGACTTTTGCTGCCTTATTGCTCGCCCTCTCGAAATGCTGCTTATACGTTGGTCTGGCGTCCATGGTGATTCCCAGGTACTTAATAGTCGGCTGAGAGTCTATTTCGTGTTCGTCCACTGACAGCGTTTCTGTCTCTATTTTCTTCTTACTAAATATGATGATAGCCTCCGTTTTATGGCTAGCAAGCTCAAATTAGCGATTTCCGTCACCTCTTTCTTTTGCTTTGCTACTACCACTACTGTAATGCCGCATACAACCGTCATTTCTTCAGGTATCTCTAGCCTAAGTACTCCATCGTACATGATGTTCCACAATCATGGGCCAAGCACTGACCCTTGTGGGACCTTTCTAACGCCGATCATGTGCTCTAAAGTCTTGCCCGGGGTGTCCAGCATGCAAAGTGGTCTGTATGAGGCTGCTTCTTGAGGTGGCTTAACTCCTTTTAGTAGTAGTACCAGGCATTGCTTCTTCCAGTTCTTAGAAAACGTCTCTTCTTTAAGACATGAATTGTACAAGTCCACAAAGACATCGGAGCGGGCCTGTATAGCTTATTTCAATGCAATATTGGATATGCCATCTAGGCCTAGAGCCTTGCTGTTCCCAATTATTTTGCATGCAGCCAGTAATTCCTCTGTGGGGATTGTTGGAATGATTTCGTCATTTGCCACCACTTTAGAGATAACTGTTACTTTCAGTTCAAAGGGGAAACTGTAGTCACAATACGGTCCAGCAATTTTGAGCTCTTAGAAGGGTAGATATAACCTAACTTTATCTTCTTCATTACTACTTAGTACGGTCGCTTCTAGGGATCCAGCTCAACCTCATCCTGGAACTCTTGAAGGCACTGTCATTTATTTTCTCGGATTTTTTTTTCTGGGCATCCATTCAGCATCCTTTATGTATTTATTCAGGGCGCCTACGATTTCTTTACCACAACCAGTCTTGTAGTATTTCTTTCATTTCCGTTTTCCGGTTCGATGACACTCTCTGCAGGCCAAATCAAGCGCCAAACAAGGGCCCGACGTGTTGCGATGCGTCACGCGAACCGGCGTCGCGACAGCGTGGCGGCTGTCTTCCGAGAACACTGCCAGCGTGCCGCTGCTGGTTTTAGAGAAGAGTTCCGCGTCTCGGCCGCTCTGCGTGAGGAGTCCGTGCGGACTAATAAGCCCATTGGAGGCCTTCTCCCGCGTGACGTAGGAAGAGGCAGAGTGGGATTTTCGTGAGCGCGAGCGCGTTCGCCCCCGAAAATCGAAGAGTCTTTTACTGGATCTCAAGGTGCTCGCACGTATCTCGAGCTAACGTAATGAAGAGTAGCTGCTGTCAACTCGAGGAGGTCTTCTCCGGAGAGAGAGAGAGAGAGAGAGAGAGAGAGAGAGAGAGAGAGAGAGAGAGAGAGAGAGAGAGAGTAAAGGCTGAGTAAAGAGGCGTGTGCGCTCGTCGTCCCACGTAGCCGCAGGTGCCTGTGGAGTTCGCTCCTTGGAGAGCGGGGCGATTGAGAAGCCTGCTGTAGGCGGTGAGATGACAGGTAGGCAGAAAGAGGCCTGCTGAGGCTTCCTATCCTAGGCTTCTTCGTTGCCTAGAGAGCGGACACTGCTCGGACCTCTCTAGGTCGACTCTTGGATCGAGTTTGGACAAGGGCGGGCCGCCCAACCCGGTGTAGGTTACACCACCCAATTTTGCAAAGGAGGAAATAGGGAGTCTTTTTCTTTATTTTATTGCGGGGCCTATCCCAAATAGGGATCGGTCCACTAAGAAATGACTAAGAGGCGCAGTGCGCTTTAGTCGGAGGTCGTGAGGTCGACCGCCACCGAGGCCATGGGCTCTGGAGGAGTCTTCTCTTCGACCAAAGGTGCCTTCTCTAGGGGGAGCGGCAACGGGACCTTGAGAGTCACATCAGAGATGACCCTCGGCTTGCAGCGCTGTCCCGGGAGTCTGGGAGCGGTTGGCCTTCGCTTCGTCGGCGATGGCTTTACTGCTGGCGGTTTCCTCTTCCGCGGGGAAATACAAGCCAACCTGCGTTGCGCTGGTTGCGCAGCCTGCTTAGCCGCTATCTTCCGGCTGATGATCTGCAACAATTGCAGGTGTTCGGGCCATTCGGCGTTCAGCACGTCGGATGGCGACTCCGCGGTGTTCGGCCCCGACTGAGGTGTAGGAGTGGTGAGCAGCGGCAGGTCCGCTTGAGTGCCGATGTGCTGGCGCCCTGAGGTAGGCTCGGTCTGGGTGGCGACGTCGGCAGTTGAGGACTTCCGATGTTGGTGACGCTCCAGGATGAGCGCTCGGTTAGCCTTGGCGAGCAGCAAGAGCAGCAGATCGCTCTCAGCCCTCAGCTCCCGATGAGCTTGTAAGTCCGGCCTTGACATACGCCGAGTTAGCGCTGAGAAGTGCGGATTAGGGAAAGGGTTACTTTGAAACAAAAATCAGATTTAATTGCGTTGAAGTGCACTGTGCAAGTAGCCTAGGCTCCGTGCTGCCGCTTCAGACGCGGTCTGATGCCGGGGAGGGGATACCTCGGCCTGGAAGCCGGTCCGCTTATATGCCCTCCAAGGCGCTACTCCTCTTTGGGGAGTACGGCAGCCGCCTAACGGTCGCGCGCGGTACTATCGGTACTGTGGGCGAGCTGCGGCGCTCCGGCGCTGTCGAGCGGGTTGCCGAAATCCAGGGGCTTGTGCGAGAGAGCCTGCGGGTGGGTTATAACAGCTTAAAGAGATGACCTTTCGATGCTAGGTTAGAAATGTCTTGTGTAAAAGATTCTCGTTGCACAAGTCTTGAGAGCGTAGTACGGCCTGCAGTTAATTTCGAAACAAACAGGAAAGTGTTTCTACGTTCCGCAACAGAGAGTTTTGCGTTTTTTCGCCATCTAAGTATGTATGACATTTACGATCATTGATTTATGATCAAGATATTTACGATCTTGTCAAAAAAAGAAAATTTCTCAAACCAGTGAGACTGTTACGTCGGAATGAACGCAACTTACCAATATACTTACTTTTATTCGAGTTCCTATCTGCTGTTATTTATTATTTATATAGCATTATAAAGAAATCCCTTTTGGCTACCGCAGATGCGGTCACTGCCTTCCGGGAAAGGGAGCCGGATAACGAAATCACTTAGACGGGGTTAAGTTTTAAACAAACTAATATAATGTATTTCACACGTGTTAGAGAAAATAGAAAAGTACCTTGTAGTGTCTAAATTCGTAAGTGTGTGTGTGTGTGTGTAGAGGAATGTGAACGGCAGGAGGTTGCAACTGTGGATCCTTGTCGCTCCTAGAGCCTGGCGTCCGCGTCGGTGGTTCAGTGCGCTCAAGCTGGTGTGCGTCTCTGATCCCTTCGGCTCGTTCCTCCTTTGAGCAGGTGCAGACAGATGGGCGCCTTGATATGTCGTTTCTCCTCTTAGTGACGGAAGAGGATGGTATGTCTTAGTGAACGCGGCACTTATACAACTTGGACAGCCAGGTAGCGATTCAATATTAACTGGTTCGGATTTATTGGTCTGGCGACTGGCAGACAGAAAACTGACGACGAGCACCCTTTTGCTCCCGGTCTTTATATACTGCAATATCTGTAGCGTTGATTTTCCATATTAGGAGTGCCTAATATTCTCACGACATTCCTCTCGACTTAGCGTGATCTCGTAAAAATTTTATTACTTTCAGTTTTTAGGAAAAGCGTCTTGTGACAGCTCTCCTGCTGCTTTTCGTCGCCTGCGTACTGTCATGTGTATCTTTCTCTGCTTGTTCTTCGCATAACTATTTTGATTTCCGTCGCTTTTCGTGAGGAATATCGCGACTAGTTTAGTGACATATTTTTGTTTCGTCGCCGTCATTTTTTTCTTGGCAGAAATCGGGGATTCCATTACAAGACCAAACGTTAGTTGTGCAAGTAGCGAATATCTCCGACGTTAACAAACGTTTGCGCTCTTCAATTTCCGTGTTCACAATAGAAGTTGTGACACTAGGCCAATCAGTTTCGTCTGACTCTAGCCAAGTGGGGACTTTCCATCAGATGAAAGAATCACGAAGTTCAGTAGGAGTGCAACCTCTCAACGCTAAATCAGCAGGATTTTCTTGAAAGCGAACATGTCTCCAAGAAGTCTGAGGTAAAACAGATACAATTTCACTCACTCTGTTAGCTACAAATGGTTTTCATCTAGAAGCGTGAGACTGCAGCTATGCTAAAACGACTTGCGAATCTGTCCAAAAGCTATTTGAGTAGGTTGAAAAATCAACTTGGATAAAAAATAAGAAATGAGCTTTACTAAGAGGATAGCACCGCTAAGCTCTAGCTTTGGAATGCTTAGAGTTTTGATAGGAGCGACTTTAGTTTTTGCCGCAATCAACATGGAAGAAGTTGATTGTTCAGATTTATAGACAACGTATATAACAGAGGCATGTGCGCGCTCTGAGGCGTCGCAAAACCCGTGCAGCGACCAAGATTCGGATTTGAAAGTGTTAAACCACTGAGGAATTGATAGAACAGATAGTCTCGATATCTCGAAGACTGTTTTTAATTGAAATCCAAGAGGAGCGTAGCGCAAGAGGTAAGATTTCCCAGCCGATGCTAATGAGCCAAAGTTTTTGCATGAAAATCTTGGCTCGAACAATGATAGGAGCTATCTAGCCCGCGGTATCGTATAATTTAGCAATCTTCGAGAGAACAGATTTTTTCGTGACAATTTCAGAAGAATCTTTGGTTGAAACTTTATAAGAGAATGCGTCGTTCGCTTGGATTTAGCGTAAACCCAGCGTAGATACCGCTTCAGCTTCCTAAAATTCCCTTTCAATAGTAAATTTCTCACCCAAATTTAGACCTTGTAGCAGAGCCAGGTGGTTTGCCGCCCATTTACCGACCTGCATGCCAGCAGACGCCAAAATTTTGACCAATTGATTTCGAGTTTCAAGAACCTGTGCCAGCGTGTCGCCTCAAGCAAACGAATCGTCAACGTAGCAACATTCACGCAGTGCTCGAGCACCCAGAGGATAGTGCTTTTCCTTGTCATCATCTAATTGTAGAAGACGTGCGTTGAATAGAAATGGTGCACGCATCGTTCCATATGTGACGGTAAGCAGTCTCAGAATTTTGATAGGTTCGTCGTCTCGAAAGCGCCAAAGAATACGCTGCCAGTTGACGTCATCGGATGGATCAGAAATTGTCGGAACATCTTCACAATGTCGCAGGAAAATACGAAACAATAAAACCTCCAACGAGTAATAATAACAAGTACGACTTTTTGCAGTTTAGGACCTAAGTGAAGAAAATAATTTAGAGATGCACCATTTTCATCTCTCTCTAAATAAAATACAACCCTTATCTTTTTACTATACTTTTTAAATACCGGAAGATGCTATATTACCGACATAGTAGTGAATATTACCTCGTTTTCTGGAACTACTTCAGCATGTTTAAGAGCCAAACATTCTTCCACAAATTCCGTGTAAGAAACAGCCAGTTCTGGAGCCTTGCGAAAACGCTTTTCCAAGCGAACTAAACTTCTTTTTGCTATTTCTTTCGTGCCTGACAGCATTGGAGTTCTGATAAATGGCAGTCGTACCACGAAGCGTCATTCGCAGTTACGAGTGCACGTATCCTTGAAGTGCTGATAGCAGTCTTGTTCAGCAGGCTATAGCCGCTTAGATGTCACTGGTTGAACCTCCTTGGATTCCCAAAATCGAGCAACAGCCTTGGATAATTCTAGCTTAACCATGATGCTAAATGCTTCCACAGCATCTCTTTGCGTCAATCCTAGTCAATCCTTCCTGGAGTGCTAAAGCCTGAATCGGCTAACTTCAACCCTTTCAGATGCAGCCAATTCTGTTAGCTAACCACAGATGTTGGTATGACAGCTGACAGTCGTTTTAGCGTCACTGCTGAAAAATCAAGAGAAAAATTAAAGTCAAGAGTGGATTTCAAGCGTAACTTAACTATGTCTGGCGATGGTGGCACTTCCACCCACGCCGCAGACGGCTGCATCAGCGGTCTGTGTTTTCATTGACAGCATTTACGCAACGAGCTCAGTCACGATACATTTTTCAGCACATGGGACCAGTAGTGCGCAAACAGTGGCGACGGATCCGTTCTTAGCTTCCAAAATCACGTAGGCAGTCGCCAACGTGACACTCTTGGATGTAGCAATCGACAACTGTTGGACATCAGGTGTAGTCGTAGCAGCAACCAATTTGGCATCAGATTGAGTAGTAGAGGCCTTTTCTAAGTGCAACTTGGTATGATGCTTTTCTTTGCATACAAAGCATCTTCCCTTAGAGCTGCAGTTGTCAGCAGTGCGGCTAGAACTCAGACAGTTAAAGCATAGACGTGCTGTTGATGCGTGTTTTTGCCGCTATGCCTGTGAAAAATTAGCAAAGTTCTTACAGTAGCTAACAAAATGCTCTTCAGAACAGAATGTGCATTTATTTCGTCCACGAGATTTTCCTGACTTTTGTGTCGTCGCGTTCATGACAGGATTATTCTATTCATTGGAACTCTGTTGCCTCTTCTAATCTGAGCTATTATAAGCAGATTTCGAATCCCCGCCATCAGCTTCTCCTTCTACGAGATCTAGCGTGCGAATTCTTCTAAGAATGTCTTGAAAGCAGCAAATTTTGGAAAGTCGGATGCAGAGGTAGCAAGAGTCTTCTTGATCTCTTTCACCTAGTCGATTCTAGTTGCAGGAGCTAGCTTCAATTCCAAAAAGTGAATGATCACAGTGTCCCAATGTACCACTCATAGCAATAGCGCTTCAAAAGCATTGATGTTTCCATTTGCAGCATTCAGTAATTGATTGAGATGAGCTACAGTTTCTTTGGCGGCAGCAGGTAGCGAAGACAGCGCACTCATGCGCGTCAAAAACCGCAAAAATCGGTTGTAGTATCTACGGCATAGTGTCTCCCAAGCAGTGTTGAAATTAGCAGCAACAACTTCAATGCCTTACAGTTTTGCGGCGGCGTCTACTTCGAGCGAATTCAGAAAATGTTGTAATTTAATCACCATTGGAATATTTCTGTCGTCGAGAATCAGCGATTTGAATTTTTCCTTAAACGCTTCTCATGAGTATTGCTTACCATTTAAGTGCGGTAGTTTGACCTTCTCAAGTTGCGAATATACCGAATATACAGTCGAAGTTTCAGGCGTAGCATTTGAACGAGGAATAGTCGAAGGTGTCTGTAACGAATTCTGTTTTTCTGTTCGCCAAACTTTCGCAGTGAGATATGCACTAGTACCACGGCTGTACAGATCCTCTTTAAAATATCTGCGGTCTTTCGTCTTCTCACTATGAGGTGCCACAACTTCATCCCAAACCGTAAATTTTTTCCAATAATCTTCGAGCAACTGCATACGCGATAAGTAGTTCGATTCATTAAAAGCACCTTCGGCTTTCTGCTTAGTTGTATTTGTAATGAAGTTGGCAAGCAGGTGAGGAAGCAGTCTTCAATATCTGACATCTTAACGAAGGTTTAAGTAATAATCAGTGGTGCGCGAAATAAGTATTTTCTCGATTGAAATAAATTCACAGCGTCGTGTTTACACAGCGTCTAGCTACTCGAATTCGCTTCGCGTATCACGCGATGTTTATGTGTAGTCAAGCGACAAGAATCTTCACAGTCCAGCGCTTGGAAATGATGTCAACAAATTACAAATATAACCGACTCACGGTGCTACAGCACGTTCAAAATTATTGCGACAACGCTTATCAGATTCAAATTCACTTAAAGCGATTTTCCGCTTTTCTCGATTTCCTCGCACAGCACTTTCCAAGTCATATTGCGTTTCGACTTATAACAGCAATGTTACACTTTACTTATGTTTATCCGCGCCTTAACCGACTCGAATGACCAAATAATGAAGATGCGACGGAATTCGCTTCCTGGAACAGCTGCAGTGGATAGTAGACGGTGTGAGGAGTTTGCGTCAGGAATCGTCGGGAAATGAAAACCTCTGAATAATCCTTTAAATCCATTGTGTATTGTCACTAATATTGATACTAAAACTATTTAACAATTTTGAGTTCTGTATACGTGCAGATTGCTGATTACGAAAAAACGAGTTGACTTGAAATATATTTGCTTAGAAACGATTACTCTAACTTGGAGACAATTCGTTCCGTCGGCTGCCGTAGCCTATTTAGTTCTGACGGGAAAACTCTTGTGAGGTCTGAGCACAAGAGCGTCTTTGCACACCGAGAGGGGTGGGAGAGCGAATTTGCGTATGATACTTTCTGCTATGAGCGCGATCGAGCATGTAGCGTGAACATACGTAATTTGTTAAAACTAATATTTTCTAATTTCATTAATATTTTTTTATAATAGTATGAATGCACATACTAGAGTATAATGGAGTGTATGGAGTAATATGATTTGTATTTATTTAACGGCTAAATGATAAGCAATTAATTCTATAACAAGGTCAGGAAGTTTAGTGAAATTAACATTTTGAAGCCTTTTCTCATGGTCTATCCAATTCGCTCTTTTTT
This sequence comes from Trichomalopsis sarcophagae, assembly GCA_024372645.1. Taxonomy (NCBI): domain Eukaryota; kingdom Metazoa; phylum Arthropoda; class Insecta; order Hymenoptera; family Pteromalidae; genus Trichomalopsis; species Trichomalopsis sarcophagae. The sequence continues at coordinate 76,278 of QLSS01000230.1, forward strand.
TTAATGATTTTCTTAGCGCTTATGAAATGTCCAAATGAAAAAAAGCGAAGCGCTTTTGAATTCGATAAACGCTGATATGTCGAAACGGTATTTCTGGTTTGGACAATTTAAGCAGTATTTCCATTGTCTCTTCTACTAATTCTGTATATCTCTTCTACTAATTCGAAGCCACTCTTGACAGGATTTCGTATAAGCCTCATAGTACTTGGGGTAATGCTTCTCGATAGTGCAGATATCCTCTGCATTTATTATCCGTCCCGCCAATGAGTCTCGTATTAGTTGAGTTAGAACACATTTCGCAGCTGCTTCAGATACCTTATCTGGATAAAAATAACGAAACAACTCACCTGGAGGATATAGTAATACTCCATATTCGATTAATTGCTTCGACTGCATATAGTTTTTATTTAAATATGCAAGATAAAGTACGGTATTGACCTCTTGATTCCGACTATTAAGATCTATCTTTCTTTATTTTAAAAGTAATCTAAGAGAGATATTATTTCCTGTCTCGACAGCGAGGAATAATAGATTTTCTCCCGTGTGGATTGGCACATCTATAACCGCACCTTCATTAATGGGTATTGCTAGTGTAGCAGTGTTTTCGTGACGTTCTGCGCATTCAATGGCGAATTCACCTGTTATGCTGCAAGAACTTCCAGATAATCTCTCTTCTAAAAGCATGACTGTGTTATTTGCCGAATATTCATATTCGGCGCAAGCAGCCATTGTTACTAAATCGATTCGGGACGTTGTTGACTGATTCATTTCTTTGGATCGATCGATCATCATTCTCAGAATTTTCGGCAATAACAAGCTAACCTTAAATACTCGTGATCATTCACACTTGAACCCGCGTCCAATAATAACTTTAGGGCTTAATAATCATTTCTTAGTAGGGTATCGTATAGTACGTATAATACGGTTCTCACTTCGTGATCAGCGCTATTCACGAAAATTCCTATTGTAATTAATGTTTATAACTAGCTTTTATGTTTCAGACGGGCGACTTGGACCAATGATTCATAACTTTAAATTTTGCCCATCTAGATACTAATTCGTGATTTAATCAGTTTTCTTAATACGTCGTATCCTCCCTCTTGAATCTTTATGTAAATTATTGGCGAATAAAACGGATATGCCAAAAGGTATTTACACCATAACTCTACAAGAGATCTATCATTTCCTTATTTTCGGCTATTATTGCCCAGTATAGTGCAGAGCATAGGCGTAGTCCGGTTTCTTTAGACAAAGCTCTAGCACAATACTTCGCTATTTCGAAATCTGACTCTCTTGCTGATGCTTTATCACAGTCTTCACAAGCGTATCCATGGCTATATTTTCGGTAATCCGATCCTTTATTCTCTGCCTGTTCCCAGTAGTTTTCTCGTTTCGCATGAGAGTTACGTATAATTTGTGTCTCAATCGAAGCATTACTGCCTTTTCGAACTCTAATTCTTTCGGAATCGATGTCATCTATGAAACAGAAGGATTCTTGTGGTTAGAAGGATTTAGCGATTCGTTAATTATTTTATTTAAGAAAATTTAGGGATTATTAATCAATCGAAGGAAGAGTCTACTGAGTAGGGTTCTAAAACCACTTATAATGAAAATTCATTAATGTACCTTAATTAAGAAGTAATTTGTTAGGTATTCATAGCATAGACATCTATACACACTCATACACACTTTTACACATAATAATATCATTCTGACACATTCTCAGGTTCGCCCTCGCGATAACGGCACAGGCTACCGTTACTCGAAGCTCTGACCCCCGAATGCCGCAACACATGCTCCTTCCTCTTGACTTTTCTTCTACGTTCCTTCAAGCGGGGTAAAGTATTCAGGATTTTCTTCTAATAAATTGATTGGTTCTTTTCTGTTGTAAATGATCCCCTCTCTTCTTGGGTATTCCCACTTCGTGCCAGAAATTTTATTTTTTTGAACTCGGCAATTAGTTCTCCCGCAGTTCTTAGTTCGCTCCCACAACTCTCAGTAATGATCCATTAAGGCTTAGAATATTTACGATTGCACCAGAATTTTGGAGTGCAAGAAAAATACAAAAAGAATTTGGTTCATCTTGTTCGTAACGTAATATTTGCAATATTTACAAACTTAAAATTACGGAAAATGTATACATAAAAAAGTAGCGCTCGCTTGCAACGTCACGAATTGCTGATGTCTTGATTCGACAGTGGCCTGCATTCGGACGTTTGTCGAAACTGTTCAGCGCACGCAATGCATTCTTCTTTGAGAGTTTGAATTTCAATGTATTTTAATTCTTTTAGTTTTTGAATAAATTTATGCAATAAATCACACGACGTGACAGTAGACTTGTAAAATACATGTCCAGAACAGAGAACATTCCCCACGAACTGGAAAACACAGCGACTAGTGCTTCTGCCAAAGAGAAAGAAACCACCCCAAATACCTCAGGCAAGATCCTAGAACGCATTATCTGCGTCATAATGGATCATTTTATAAAAGGAAAAGGTGGATTAGCGGAACACGAATAGGGCTCCAGAAAGAAGCGTTCAACCCTGGACGCAGTTAGTTTAGTGATTGATACCGCACAAACAGCGAAAAAGGAGAAAGGATGGAAGAAAGGAAAAAAGAAGTATTGCACTATAGTTACATTGGATGTCAAAAATGCATTAAATTAGGCTAGATGAAGTGAAATACATGAGGCACTCTGGAAGCAGGATGAGCCCTTATATATAAGAAGGATAATGTCCAGGGTCAGTACTTGGCTGTAACGTCGTACGACGTATAACCACTATTATTAATATTTATTTATGATTTGAACAATTTGATATGGCCTATTTTAAATAAGAACTGCTGAATGTAAATTCTTCAATGCGTTAGTGTCGCTTATGAGTTGAGTTAACAAAATGCAAACTAATCATTTTTGTAATGCGATTTCGATTTACCTTGCGAAACAAATGACTGAATTTTGGAAGGATACGAAGTTTTAAATAAGCCTTGTACGATTTTCATCGACAGTTTTTCGTCGTCAGTTCCATATCGCGCCGGTCCGACAATCGGTGACAATTATTTTAAACTTAAAGCCACGTAGCAGCAAATATATATTTCTTACAAAGTCTAAATATACAGATTTTATAAACTAAATGTCTTAGCTCTTTTTAAATTAAGTGAGAATATTATTTTACATTGAAACGAGATTTATATTTACTTTCACTTCTAAGATTTGTTTGAATAAACAATAGGTGTCCGTAAAGAGACCTTGTGAGATACATTCATTTACGAGAAAATCCAAACTACCCAGCATGAGTCTACAGCTGCAATCTACTCAACTAGGACCAAGTTCAACGAAAAGGTAAGTTTCACATTTATTTACTAACAGTGAGAGTTTTAGGCGCGAATTAACCATTTCTTACAGCCTCGCCACTACACATATCTTTACGTTCCTATCTATTTAATTTAGGATAGTCAGGACGTAACATGACCCACCGACTTGCAACATCATGTACGACGGGATACTAAAGCTACAATTACCTGAAAGAGCAACAACGTGGGATTCGCTGACGACATAACAGTAGTGGTAGTAGCAAAATATAAAGAAGAAGTGACAGACATAGCTAATGAGTCAACCCGTATAATACACGAATGGCTGAGAGAGACGGGTCTGGAACTAGTCAGTCACAAAACGTAAGTTATTCTCATTTCCAGTTAGACGGAGATGGAGGATATCACACTGACGGGGGATGAACATGATCCTTTCTCAACCAACCATCAAATAATTGGGCATCACCATCGATAAAACACTAAGTTTTAAACAGCATCTGGGAAGTAGTCAGTGATAAGGCAGCAAAAGTTGGTGCTGCTTGATCATGATTAGTGCCAAATGCAGGATAGCCTACTTAGAAGCGAAGGTTACTAAAAAAAGTTGATAAAATAGAAAATAACTGTTTTTCCCGAATTCAGAATACAAAAATAGATATGCATGTTAAATTATATTCATATTGTCGGAGTATTTTCAGAAATATTACGATATATATATATATATATATATATATATATATATATATATATATATACATACGGATATTTTCTAAAAACACTTAATTTGAACTTCTAAGACACCAAAAAGTATTTTCTAGAAGTTTTGACGAAACTCAAAATTTCACTATTACACAGCTTTCTGTAGAAGGAAGCATAACAAGCCACTCAAGCAAATCTTTAAGCTGCATCTACAAAAGCCATTTTAAATTTAAAGGATCTATTTAACTGGGCCTCAAAGAAATTCTTAAATATTAAAATATTCTACTGTGATATACAACAATACGAGAGAATAAGAAGACACCTTGCAAGAAGATTTATAATCTGAAGCTCCTTACGTGCCGAAAATTCGAACTTCACATGCATTTATAGTTGATCCGGGCAAAATATTAAAAGTTTTACGGTATTTAGGAGCTAAGGAACGTGTGGCAATACTGTAGCGTGAGCAACTATATTTTTTATTTAAGCGTGGAACTTACAATCGAATAGTAAATGTAAACTCTAGAGTGGCGCACATCAGCACTGGCCGTGTATGAGATTAGCGAATCAGAAGACCGATTATCGCAAATCGAGTCAAGAGATACAAACAAAGTCGGATGTAAGAGGCTCAAAACAAAGCCGAAAGAGATTCTGCGAATATGAACTTCAATATAAGGCGGACAAAGCCTCTCGCACAACACTTGCGATAACAACGAATATACTTATCGCCGTGCACATTGCGTCAATCTAATTTTAAGCCTAAATTAATTATAATAATATTTTGCAAATAATGTAAAGCGACGCCAGAGATTCGGGGGAAATCGACGTAGGAAATGCACGCTCCGAGCCATCGCCGGGAATATGTCGTGCTGTACCGGGAAAACCTGAGCTTTTTCCGTGATCCGGGAGATTTACCTTTGCGAGACAGACCGTGCCGTGCCACTCACTGACGAATGTCAAGACTCGGACCGAACGGCTGACATGAAAACAAGCGGTGGCTTGGAGGTGACGTGATCGAAAAATGATCGGGGATTTCTGAGAAACGAAACCCAGAGAGGGGTAATCTTGGGCGAGCGCTTAAAAGGGTAGCGCGACACGCGCTCGGCTCAATCGACCTTTGGCCTCGTTCGTTGTAATTTTTTCGTTTATTAAATTTGTGATTTCTACAACACCGTTTTTTTCTCAAACCCCAGCATTGTCCTTTACAAATACTAAAGTATAATTATTGAAAATGGATTTAAATTCAACCCCGAAAAAAAAACAAACAAAAAATAATAAAAATTAAAGTATGATAAATGAACTTTCTGGATACAACATATATGCATGCATACGTACTATAACGAGTTGGCTGCCGTACACTCGTTATGTCTTTTTCCCTCAATACATTATAAATATATAAATATATAAATATATAAATATATCCATGTATTGTTTCATACATTATTTCAGCTGCAAGGTAAGAAAGAGAGAGAGCAGAAAGCCCAGCTAGCGTATACACACAGAGAGCCACGCGCGTGACAGTCGAACCAAATAGTTGAGCTTTTATAAAACCGCTAAACCTTGTACTTTGCGTGCGCGAATACCGTATGATTGTAGCTGCAACGGAATCCTGTTTTTGGTGTTTTACCGGGTAGTGCCATTCCTAGTGCGAGTCAACTCCGCGTGTCGGTCACGAGCTGTGCAGTGATTGCCGCTCGTCTTCCCGCTGCATCCAGCCGCACAGTGAAGACCACGAGGCGTCTTTCTTGCTAGATATCCTTGCGTGGGCCACGGTCAACCACTTTCCGCCGCTCCAGTCGAGCCACGAGGCATCCTTGCGAACCTGCACGAGGGCAAATGTAAGTTCCCGCTTGATCGCTATTCTCTCTCTCTCTCTCTCTCTCTCTCTCTCTCTCTCTCT
>QLSS01000230.1:82279-95185 GCA_024372645.1 Trichomalopsis sarcophagae
CTCTCTCTCTCTCTCTCTCTCTCTCTCTCTCTCTCTCTCTCTCTGCATTAGGATCTGCTTTATCTTTCTCATGCTTCGCGTCGCATTTGTACACTGCTTTGCATTATACAAAGCTAACTCTAATCTCAGCTCGCTCTGTGTTATTTCGCTCCTGACTCTCTATCTTATCCCCGCGCTCGCATCTCACGTACACATTTATTATTCGCGATTAAACTACGTAGTATTAACTCTCACGACGCCTCCGCAGGCTCACGTGCTCGAGGACGAGCACGTACAGCATACTTCGCTACGAGCCAGGCTTCGTAGAGCCTACAAGAAGTCTGCAACGAGCTGCTGTTTTTTTTTCTTTAGCAATTCGTCAGATCGGTGGATACGCCACACTTCTCTTGTACACGGGCTAAAGAGCCCCGTTATAGTACAAATATTTTTCAAACTTTTTTTTTTATAAAACTAGCTTAATCTAATGCGTGTCTCGCGTGATTATTTTTGCTCAATCCCATTGCTTCATGAACGGCTTCAAAACAGATTTTGATGTAAATATATCTTTAAAAAAATGATGACCAGATGTTGAATTAAATCTTAAAAGTCAAAATTATTAATATCACAATCTCTGATCTTAAAGAAAGAAAACTCACTTTTTTCTACAAATAATATGATAAATTTGTTGAAATTATTAAATATTTTTATAAACATAAAAAAACATGTGTATAAGTAAATATCTATGATTCATACTTGCAAATGAATGGAGATTCGCAAGCCTGCATTATGCGCTTCTCGTTAAGAACATGCTCTTGTTGCTGTAAATCAACCATAACTTTCTTTTTTAGTTTTTTTAAAGCAAAACTTTTTTTAGAATCTGAGTGTAATGTAACTAAATCAACACGTCCGAATCCACCAACCCCTAAGGTACCTCTTATTTGGAAGTCAGACAACGTTAGTTTTGCATATTCAGTTTTCCATCTTTTCGGAGTCAGAGTGCGTTTTTGTTTATTTAGCTCTGATAACCAATCTTTATTACGAATTTCCTCCAAACTTCCTAAATAGTTCAGAAATGATCTGCAAAAACGTTATTATTCAAGTATGTATTCTAATGGTATTTGAGTAAAAATTATTAGACAATACTTTTGTAGCATTCTCTACAATTTCATAAAGTAATATATCGTTCATAGTATTGTGTGATAGCATGAAAACTTAAAAACATATAATTAATCTTGTATGTATACAGTATATTTTGATACTACTGTGAAAATGTGATTTCACCAACTTAAAATTAAATATATAAACGGTGAATGGCACTGATTCGGAAGTGAAGCTATCATGTATTTTTGAGATGAATGTAGGGTTTTAGAAGAAAATAATATACTAAAAAGTTCTAAAAAATATATGTGTTTGAAGCATTCTATTAGTATAAAAATGCCCTACGAAGCCCAAATCTTAAGTAAGTTTGCGGTAGCTGAAAAATGGTAATTCTGAATTTCGGCCTTCACAGAAATTTCATACCTGATAATATAGCACATATAAACTTGGTTTTATGTTTCTTACATTATACTGAATATATTAATTAGTTTAATTCATTTTTTAAACAATTTGGGAAAAACATAAACAAAAAATTGAATTTGCCATAATACTTTGCGGAATCACATTTTACATAGTAATGTCAAATGTAGAAGTTGTAGACATCATTAAAATACAACTTTGTACTATAGCAAACATTTTTTTCAAAAACTTGATGACAAATAACAACTCTGGAAGCGGATTTTTAGAACCAAAAGTAATACGGCGCGAATTTTATATTACGTTTAGATTTGCCTAATTATAGGGATATAAGTTATGTAAATAATGCACAAGTAACAAGTTATTTGACTCGAAAATCGGATATATTAATAAACTAAGTGCTAAATGCTTTGAGCTTGGTTTATTCGAAATATTTATTTTAGTTCCTTGCTTTTTCCAAATTATAGCTTTTTCTGCATTTTAGCATAGGAAAAATTATAATACTAGTAGTGAAAAGTTTTATATAATATCATTAATAACAATTAAAATTCAGTAAGTTATAAGGTTATCCAAGATAAACTAAAATGTCAGAAATAGCTATAAGTAAGTCAGTAATAAGAGGGGTTTCATATGGAAAGTGTAAGAAAACACTCATATGGGTGAGGTGTGCGTATATAAGTGAAGTATCACTTACATAAATGGGATTTGGCCTACATAGTAGGGTAACAATTAGCGAAGTGAGGTGAGTTTAAAAGAAGTTCATTAGGCACGAATGGGTGAGTAGAATAAATATTATTGCAAAAAGTCAATATGGCGAATGTCGCATATCAATCAGCAACATGGCGCCGCTACGCAAGCCACCTGATAAGCGTCTCCCCGACTGAGAAAAATCACGTGACAATAACGTAAAATATACAAGAAAATCATGTAAAAACTACCTAAGATTTTCTACCAATTTCTCACGTGGTTATCACGATATAATCCCGTGAATATCTCGTGATTAATAATGAAATTTCGGAATATTATTAAAATTGTTATAACAATATTAGTGAATTAAGGAAATGGATAATAAGCAATAGATTAGGATCAGAATTAAAGAGAAAAAATTTTGTCTGATCGAGAGTTGAACCCAGAACTTTAGCGTGAAAAACCATTGCTCTACCATTTAAGTTATTTGCTTTCTTTGACGGTTAATGTATAAAAACTATTCACACGAATAGAGATACAATTGATTCTCTTAAGTTATTGTTATTAAAATAATAGTCAATTGTAGCAAAAATTAATTTTCTGACCTATGGTCACGTTCATTAAAAAGTTGAAAAATTGAATTAACAGTTTGAAAATTTAGGTCAGAAAATTAATTAATCTTACAATCTCCTATTATAATAAAGAGAAATCCATTTTGGCGTTTTCAGCTTTTCCGTCACTCCGATTCTCCGGTTCTATGCTTCTGATACTGCAATAAGACGAGTGAATAACTACAAAAGTATATTTGAGATGATTTAAATAATGAAAATAATAGGATTCACCGATGTTTCCGCTTCTAGAGGTTAGAGCGGAATGAGTAATGAAACCAATTTTTCACGTTATTTATACATATTTTCGCGCATACGCAGACGTCATTGATATACAACAGGAAAGAATTTATATAATTCAATCTGCGCAGCTGTCTAAACGTTAAGTCTGCTTCTGATACTGCAATAATTTGAGCAAATATATCATAAATAATACTCTAGAAAATTTTATTTATTATATTGCTATCATTAATCGATCTTACTGCTTCCAAAGCTTAGAGGATATTTATTTATATTTTCAGGAATATATAACAGGATAAATAACAGGAAAGTGTTTATACATTGTTAACAATAATAAAGTATATTTCGTGTTTTATTGTTGCGTGAACTTGCGGTAGCGGGTGTGCATCTTTGAGCTGATTTTGTTGACGCCTTGAAAGTTGATGCTGAAATGCCTTTTTCCATCCTTCTTCTTTGCGAGAACTATGTTGCAGCTCTAGGCACTGTCGGATGGCTAAATCACATTTTTTTGCAACGTTTCTTTGACAGTCTCGTTGTTTGTCTGTTGCATAGCACGGTAACGTGGCCAGTAGCGTTGTTTGATTGGATTTGATTCGGTTAATTTATTGTGTATTCCATGAGCGGTGTAGGGCCATGTATATCTCTGAAGAGCTCTCTTTCGTAATGGATGAGTGCGTCCGCTCGTGTTTGTTGATCTTTCGAGATTTCTTAAATGCCGACGTCGCTGACTGAGAGTACCGAAGTATTGGACCGGTTTAGTTGTAATTCCCTTCCCTATGATCAGGCGGATATTCAGTTTGCGTAACGCGTCTATCCCCAATAGCATCTCATGGCGTAGCCCTTTAATGATGATTATTTTGATCCTAAAAGAGATGCTGAAGGTTGTCGCCTTACCTTCTACTTTGCCTGTCAGCTCAGTGTTTGAGCCGTCTGCTAGCGTACCGACCGTCTCTTGCTTCCCATGCCACCAACTGTTGCTTTGTCCGATCATAGCGGTTTCTGGCGTTATGAACGAACTAACGGTCCATAGATCAACTAATGCCTGCACCGTATCTTAGTTCATTTGTTTGTTTACGAGGTATTTACCGTCTTGGGACGGTCTCCAGCCACTCTAGTGCCGGTCCTTGGCGCGTTTCCCGAACGATTCGGGAATACATGGCGATCTCTTGTAAGGACGCTATCCTTTCCGCATAAGGAACAGAACTTCCGTGCTACGTTTTTGCAAGTTGGTCTATCAACGGATATCCTCTTTTTCTTCTCATCAAGGTCGTCAATGCGTTGTAGTAAGACTTTATGTTCTCGTTGGGTTTATAAATCATTTTGGCGACTTGTTTTGTTAAATTTTGTGGTTCTCCGCTTGATAAATAAAAATTTTTTAACCGTTTTAAGGTCCGACATTCGCTGGCGTAGTTCCGGCACTATCGCAGGGCTATTCCTCGCAGCAGTTTAAGGGCTCCTTGCTTTAGCTGTTTATCGGTAAATCCGTACGATGCCTATAGTTCCCAGACCCGTTCTAAGGAAGAGTAGACGTCTCTTCCCTCAAAGTAACAGTTCCATTTGCGTATCTGGTCGAGAATTTTATTTTCTCCTGGTGGTATTTCCGACGGATCTCCGGTCGGGGTGGATAAGCGCTAGGGGTTACGGATCACTTTAAGCGTTCGTTCAATTAATTCGTAACGTTCGAGTTGAGTCTTGTTTTAAATCGGCTACTTCATCATATCCAGTTGAAACTTCTGCCGTCCTGACGAAATCCTGTGGATTCTTTCGGACATATCGAACTAGTCGTTGGCGAAGCTCTACTACGGTACCCTCGCAGTCATGGGCTGCTCCTTGTTGAGGAGGTGAATCCAACTAATCCTCATCGTACAAAAAAAAAAAAAAATACCTGGTTTTACTTTGAGACGTTGTTCTGTGTACAATTTATCATAAAAAAATTTAGGCGAAATATTCTTAATCAGGTCTCTGTCCAAGCGCCATGTAATGGTTTATCTTTCCCCAAGAGACTGGATAGTCAGTCGGTTCCAGGATCTGGATAGGGCAAAGGGACAGAAAAGAGTATGTTTTTATTAATTATATTGTTGTAATTAATCGATCTTACTGCTTCAAGAGCTTAAAGCAGAATAAGCACTGAAACTAATTATTCACGATATTTATACATATTTTCGCGCATGCGCAGACGTCATTGATAGACAACAGTAAAAAGAATAAATTTATTTCAACTATATGCTTAAATATTGATGTTACCAGATTTGGACTTTTGAAATGAAATGAATTATTTGGTTTTAGTATTTTTATGAAGGTACCTTTATGGGCATTTTATCTCTCTCTTTTAACGAGTTAAATCTAATTGCTATTTTGGAAGGGTATCCCTGCTAGAAATAACCGATTAGACCCGATTAAAAAAAAAAAAATAATCGGTTTTAATACTTTTTTGTGTTCCGGAATTTTCGAATATAAACCAATTAACACAATTAGAACCAATTTGCACCGATTAGGCAAAATTTTCGATGGTGTTTTAATCGGTTAATATCGATTATAATGTGTTAATCGGATTATATTAGGAAATTCCGGATTACAAAAACCTTTTAAAACCGATTAGTTTTTTTTCAATTGGTCTAAACCGTTTGTAATTGCATAAGTGTGGCGGTTATTTCTCTGTATTCGGCTGAAATCGGTTTTAATAAAAGAGGCATTTGAAATATAGTCGTTAATTCTTTGTAATCGGTCTGAATTGTTTGTATTCATTTTTATTGAAAAAAATAATTTATTATTTATTATTACATTATGCAGAAATATGTCTTTAAATGCACTTTTCTCTGTAATGTTAATATTTGCTTACGCAACTACACATAATTAATATTTGGTTAACTATACCGATAAGCATTATCTACATGCTTATATAGCAGTCGTGTACTTTTTAATTATTTTTCAGTAATTTTATCAAAACTGTTCAAGTCAACGTAGAACTATTTACATCTCATTTGCTACAACTATTAACTAATTTTTGGTTAGCAATACCATTAGTTTTATAAAACTTTAGAAATAAAATCTTTACAAAACACTTATTTCAATGTAACGAAAATGTTTTAAAAAACTTTTTTTAAGATAAAATAATCTTTTTTTTGATATATGATCAGTCTTTAATTAGTTTTTTAGTTTGTTAATTTGAGAAATAAAATAGAAGCTGCACTCTATTCTGTATTCTGCATTATTGCTTAGTTCGCTAGTAATAGATGTAGTATCTTTATGCTTCTTTTAAAAAAATTTTTATATTATTAGGTATAACTTTTTCTTTTATTGGCTGATTTATATCAATAAACAGTGGATCATCAGCCTCTGCTAGAATACTATTCTAAATACCGGTTGATGTGGAAGCAATGGACTCTATTCTTGGATTAGAAAATAATAAAGCTAATTCATTATTCCTTCTCTTTTCTATTGTTTCAACATCATCTTCTGTGTCTTTAAATGATAGTACAGGTACAGTTTCATTATCTTTGTTTAATTCTGATGACGTATCAGGATTTTCGTTCATATCATTTTCCTTTTCAGCTATATCCTATGGCAACGTTTCATTCCTATTTTTCTTTGATAATTTAGGTTTAGTAGCCTGGCTTCAGGATCTTCACTATCACTGTTAGTTAAATCTGCATCACGTCTACTTCTTTACTTAGAAGTGGTTGGCTTTTGGCCTTGGTGGCCTTTTAAATTCAGCTATCTTTTTAGCAGCATAATAACTGAACCTTCAAAGATCACTGTGAAAACATTTTTGTTCCTTCTTTGTGGGTTTGTAAATATTCTTCATCCAGTACATGTAAACATCTACAATAAATTTATTTATTGTGTTAAAATCAATACTGAAACATTTTTTATGTACATAATCAATATTTATGATACTTTATATACGTATTATGTACCTTTACATGCTCCCAATTTGACTTCATCTAGTTTGTTGCATTTAACGGCTTTTCCTCCACTTCTTCTGCTCTGAATCCCTGATTGTGTGCTGGTAATTAGTTCCTGTGTATCGAAAACTACAATGAGCGGAATTGGTGGGAAAAATGTCGAAACGCCCGTTACGTGTGCTCACTGCAATAAAATGGCCAGGGGAAAAATGAAGACGTGTCAGTTGTGCAGCGAGCATTTCCACACCATGTGCGTCACTCTACGGTCCATAATGGTGGGAAATGCTGCCACACTCGCCTGTGCCGACTGTGCAGGGGCATACGTCGTCGTCACGCCCAAAATCACGCAGACGAGGGCAAAATCAGCGGCAGCGACAGCGGCAACGGCAAGCACATCCATAGTACGCCTCTAACAGGTATGCCCAAGAAGAATAAGTCTGCGCCCTCATCTCTTGCCAGCTGCAGAGCCCAGTCGCCTGCGAGAACACAGGCGACGTCCATCGAGGGGTCCCTCAAGGACATTTTTGCGGCACTGGACAACATCAGGAGGGTCCAAAATGAGGCCCTTCAGGCACAAAACACCGTGTCTGAAATGGTCTCACGAATCGAGAAGAGACTTGGCCTCCTGGAAAAACGCCTCAAAGCCCTTGACAACTTGCCTGCGCTCAAGACTCGGCTAAGCAATGTCGAGTCCTCCATCTCTGAGCTGCAGGCACAATGCCAAGAGCTGTCGTCAAGGAGCTCCGCAGAGCAGCGGAACAACAGCATTGCTCCGGCCTCCAAGGAGATCAACAACCTCCGCAGCGAGCTGGCTGAGATCAGGAGGAAGCAGGAGCACTCTGGAAACAACGTGGTGGTGATCACCGGCCTGGCCTATACCCGGGAGACGTCACTGCAACAGCTGGCTTTCTCTGTACTGGCTGCACTGGATCCCACGGTCCTGAAGCGGGACGTGGCAGCCGTTAGGATCATGGGGAGACTGGACGCAACCAACAACAATGCACAAGGTGACAGCAGATTCCCACCTCTAGCTGTCACTCTTTCTACCAGTGAGCTGGCCCGCTCCGTCATAGTGGCCAAGGCCAGGAAGCGCAAACTTCACATTAGTGAACTGGATGTTGCACTACTGGAGGAAGCGAGAGCTCACTGCCTAGACCACCAGGGACTCATCAACATCAATGAGCTGCTTCCTCCAGACATCCACAAGCTGCGAGTCAAGGCCAGGCTGGAGGCAAAGAAGAGAAGGGGATGCCGCTCTTACGTGAGGGACGGGAGAATTTTCATCCGTTCTGGCGAGGACAACGATTGGAGCATCATCACTACAGATGCTGATCTAGAAGCTTTTTTAGCCCGTACACCGTCAACAGCCAACACGGACACTACACGTTAAAACACTCACACATCATTCCACCAAAGCCACCGTCTAAAACATCAAACTCATCCACATCTACTTCTAAAGCGTCTCTGTCCGGGGGCCTAAGGGTATGCCATTTCAATGCGAATTCCTTTACGGGTCACATGGAGATGATCAGGTTCTTCTTGTCCACTCGTTCTACCTTGCACGTAGTGGCTGTAACCGAGACCTGGCTAAGCGACAAGATATCGTCCATCCCTATGCAGAGATGTGGAGAGAGCTCGAGAATCTTGGTATTACTACCTCTAAATCTTCTCCACCTGCTCGGTTCTCTCCAGATGCTCTCAACAAACACTTTAGTTCCATCTCAAATGATCCTCAAGCTCCATCTGTTGAGGAGTATCTGCGTACCCTCGAGGGGTCAGTTTTAGGTCCCTTGCTGTTCTCGTTGTACATCAATGATATTGGTTTTTGCCTAGATTCAGATGTGTCCCATTTAATCTACGCGGATGACCTGCAGATCTACAGCCAATGCCACCTTGAGGAGTTCGACTCCTGATCTGTCAAGATGAGTGCTAACGCCGAGATGATAATGTGCTGGGCTGCGCTGAATAGTCTTAAACTGAATGTAACTAAAACTAAGGCTATCGTCCTGGGTTCCCCCTACTATATAAATGCACTACCTTCTACTGCTAACACCTATATAAATATAGGGGGAGCCCAGGTCAACTTTGAATCATCGGTGCGCAACCTGGGGCTGGTTCTTGACTCCAAACTTACGTGGAAAGAGCACGTTACACAAATTTGTAAACGTGCTCACTCTTTAATGTATCGGCTCTATTTTTTCGGCAAAGCACTAGCCTTAGATTGCGCAAACATTTAGTGCAAGCACTCCTGTTTCCTCTCATCGTCTATTGCTCACTTGCTTACTGTGACCTGACCCAGAACTTGACTTAAAACTGCAGAGGCTTGTCAATAGGGCGATCCGTTATATCTACGGTGTAAGGAGGGATGAGCACATCTCGCCTTACAGGCGTGAGCTGCAATTTCTTACCACCGCTAGACGTAGGAAATACTTCATGGCCTGTTTTCTAAGAAAAATTTTCAACACCTCAATACCTACTTATCTATTAGCCTATTTTGATCTCCACGTCGCGCTCAGGCCTGTGAGGGGTGACGTGACTCATTTTTTATCAGCGCCTCCTACCTCTGGAATAGCCTTCTATCTCAACTTCGCAACACACTATCCATATCACACTTTAAAATAGCAGCTAAAAACTATTTCCTTAATCATGAAAATACATAAACATCACTCAAACATACACACATTCACTCTCATCTCATTTCACTTCATCCCATTTCACACTCTTCACACACACTAGCACCCTTACACAAAACACCATTACACAAAATTTTCTTACTCTTTTTATAATATACTATATAATTGTATATGTACAACACAATGTACAGCAATAAAAACAATTAAATCTAAATCTAAATCTCTCTCTCTCAACCTCTCTTTTTCTCTCTTTCTCTCTGTTTCTCTTCTGTTCCGCACTGTACAACAATGAAACAAGTGATCTAAGATATTTTACATTGCCTCTGCCCTTATTCTTAGAACACATAAATCAACGATTAAATGTACTGGGATTTCATATGCGTGAACATTGTACGCAAAAATTTTTTAAAATAAGCGCAAAGTATATTTTAAAATAAAAATATACTTTGCGCGAACGTCTTACGCAAGAACTTTTTTATAATCTTTGCGCGAACATCAAACGCAATAATTTTCCTTTCCTATTTTTCGCTCCACCTTTTCTACTAGAATGTTTTTTGTTATCTTTGCGTGATTATCAAACGCAAGAATTGATTGAAATGACTGCTTTATAGAGAATCAGTAACGTAGTATGACAATATTTCTAGATTGATAACAACTTTGTATTATTTACATTAAATATTCATCAATAATCCTGTTTTCTTGACTCTCAGTTTCTTGTTCGTAGAGAGGTTCATTGCTCTGTCGATTTCTTTTAGATTTCTACCAATAGCGTAATCTTCTTCCATATAAGCAGACTCTTCCGGATCGTCCTTAGTTATATTTTCTTCTTCCATGTAAGCCGACTTTTCTGGATTTTCATCAATTATGCCTTCTACTTCCATATAAGTAGAGTCTTGTAGCTCCTTATTACTATCCGCAATCGAATTATTGTTCAAGTTATCTTCACCAATCAAATTATCAAATTTACATCCTGTTTTAACTTTTTGGCCTTTTTTTCCAATTGTTTTTGTTTGGCTTCTGCTTTTGCTTCTAATACGTAAATTGGTTCTCGAATAGGCATGCGTCTTAGTTTTCGACTGTCCACTATTTCTGGCAGTAAGCAATCTCTATAAAACTGTGCAGCAGCGTTGCGATCTATAGCTTTAACAAATTCAACGGACATTTTGCCGGGAGAGAGGCACATGCTCATCAGTTGGCGTGGCACGGCGAATGCTACGTATCTGGGCGTGTAAATGTATAGAAATGGGTGGTTCTGTATTGCATCGTACTTGAATACGAATTTATAAAACTTTATAAAAAATACAAAACTAGATCGACATATTTTAAACAAATTCTTTATTTTTACTTACTAAAGTTTGTGTAGAGGGAACTTTTATATATACTTTGTATTCTTTCGAGGATTATAAGGGTCAAAAAGACTTGCGTCAGTTATTAGAGGAAAAACGGGGTTATGGAAGAGAGAAAAAAATATATTTATGAGTTGTTTTGGAGAAGAAGAAGAAGGAGAAAAAGAAGGAGAAGAAAGAGAATGTTGAAAAAGACAGAAACAATGTCCCAAACATTGTTTCTAATAATTGAACTTTTAATTATAATCATTAACTGTTTGTTTAAATAAAGTATAATTATTGCATTGGACTTCTTTTGAATCCAAATCAATTATTCACCTCAGTGACAATTTTGTGTGCGAATAAATAACTATGTTTATTAATAAGTCGTCTTTATCAGACGACATATCAGCGAAAACTGTCAAGATTATTTTTATCGCGTCTGAATAATTATTTGCAAAAATAGGGAATCATCCCACATGCGGAAAAATATGAAGAATTTTTTGCAACCATTTGCTTAATAATATATTTAATATTAAATCCGGGGTTCGTCGAGAAAAATACTGTTGGTTGGCTTCGAATCCGACGCTCTGGTTGGCTGTGTCAGAGGTATAGAGCACTCTTAAATAACAAACGAGAAAAAGCTCTTGTGCCTCTCCCTCTCGTCCCGCACATCGCGATGACTGGTATGTTCGTGGAGTCGAATTTTATGTAGCCAAATGACTACGTTCAGAGCGTGCGAACGATTCTTTGTCCAACAGTTATACGATTGATTGAGAAAACGTTTGTTTTGAATAGTTTTGGCGTTTTGATGATTTTTGCGAGATGTGTGATATTATATCAAAATAACTAAGAACGACAGGATAAATTGCACTTAAAAGTTAAAAAAGGTGTACTTATAATAGCGGGTAAATATATTTTTTATTTATTACTTAAATAAAAACTAGTTATTGTGAGATTTATTGTGAGAAAGTTGCTTTTCAAGGTATAATAGTGGTATAAACAAATCACAAATAACAGACACGCACATCATACACACACGCATACACATACATATTAATCCATATATAATTATTCTGTTATAACCATATAATTATCATAAATGCGTTTTTTAATCCAAAATTTATTATATAAATGTGGGGAGGCATGTAAGAACAGAAGCCAAGCGAAGCTTTTCCGCTGCAAATGGCGGCAAGCGAAGGGACGCTTTCCCTCCCCCGCACGGCCGGAGAGCGTCACGGGAAAAACCCAGACCCCGAGTCCCGGCGGGAAAAACCCAACGCCTGAGCGGGCGGCGGCGGCAGCGTTCTAACATACCTGAGCCGGTACGGTCGGTCTGGGAAAGACCCAAGACAGCCGAGAGCGGCAGTCTGTCAATCGACGAGCAACGACGAGCACAACAGCTAAATGTAAACCCTAGACAGCCACGAGCATTCTTTTAATATACGCAAGTACCAAACCTTAAGTGTTTCGATTCTCTTAATAAAAATCTTGCCAATGCAATCCTTCATTCCTACAAGTGGGGGCTCGTCCGGGATGCAGGTAAGAGAATCAATGGAGTAGAGGGAAAAAAGGAAGTGCCGATTCTAAGGACGACCGAAGGAGCGCCACGAGACGACGGTGGAAAACTGCCCGAGGTGAGTTGCGAGGAAGCGTCGAGTCATAGGCGGACGAGAGACGCACGGTGAAGTTATCCGAAGGCGCGGATAACATCCTCGTAACGAGGGACTGCAGAGGGGCCAAAAGCGTCGGTGACGAAGACGCACGGTGGAACGACGCCAAGGTGAGGCGAGTTCAACGGCCGCCAACGGGTCCAAGGAGCAGAAGACGAGACGCAGGCGACGCGTCTACAAGGAGCCACCACGGAGAAGCCGGCAGCGAGAACGAGCAAGGATAAGGTGTTCCCTGAGCCGTCGCGACAGCAACCGCAGAGAGCTGCCAAGGGGACCGTGCTCAGACAACAAGAGACGAGGCGAGCACAGCGGAAGGCAGCAGGCGCTACCGGAGGAATGGT
>QLSS01000230.1:96727-108410 GCA_024372645.1 Trichomalopsis sarcophagae
TCTCTCTCTCTCTCTCTCTCTCTCTCTCTCTCTCTCTCTCTCTCTCTAACACCCGTGCAGGCTTGTATCGCTCGGCTTTCTTCATGCGCGTTTGCGCGAAATTAAACTCAGTAATAACATTGCATATATGCAAACGTGTTACTGAGTTTACTTGGTCGCGCACGTTTCCGCCGCAGCGTGCTCGCGACACGAGGCGTGGCAGCCAAAGCACATCCAGTCTCCAAGCTATCTACATCAACAGTACGAGTCGGTAGTCAATATGTGTCTCACACGCATTGATACACATTACGTTCCCAAGGTGCGATAAGTCCAGCATAAACCAGGAATAAAGTGTATGCAGTGCATCTTTTAAATTATTTTACTTTAACTAGTGCACCCGGGGATATCTCTAGTAGACTGATTCGGGGAGTTTTTCCAATCTCGAAGTAACTCATCACAAAAATTTAACATAACTAATCCGCCTTCTAAGGGATATAAAAATACCGCTATACGCCGTCCGAATGGGCTGGCTACGTCAAGTCCCACTCGGTTATCCTAGGACGCATCGCGATTCATATGACTAATTTTTTCAAACTAATCAATTTGCATTTTAATACCTAATACCTGTCAGCCTGTGTGCATGTATCTTACTCATGTATGTAATTCTTTTCTCAGATCAGGGCAAAAAAAAGATCAATATCTTTTTCGTTTTGGGATATTATCGCGTTTCAGATCCATATTAATAAATTTGAATTTAAAAACGTGTAAGACCTGTTGAATACCTGGCGTAAGCTTATGTTGCAGGCAATGTGTTATTATTGGATTATTGATAAAATCTCGCTTTTCACACAATATATTTCGCGGGCTTAATCCTTGTCGTCACAAACATACTCATGCTATTATAATTCTTATTATTACGAATAGGAAGGTCGGTCATTGTCAAGGAGAGCACGACATTTCAGGTCACCTCTCATCAAGGGCAAATACGTGCCTTGTCAATGCTTGATTAGAATAAATCCCTTTGTGCACGCTGTCCGTTAGCGGACTATCGAATTTCGTAAATTGATACACCCATTTCCTTATTCAGTAAAGTGAATAAAGGCTCTACGCCACTACCTATTACTACATAAATAAAGGAGTTATAATTATTTACCTTACATTGCCCTATTATCCTGCTCTGTACCGCAAGTCACCGAATTGTTTAATTAATTATAAAGTAAAATCTATAATAAGCTCAATCGAAATTTATTTGCCTTAGTTCAATTACATAATAATTTCGAATCTTGAGACATACGTAGTTATTACTTTGATTCCTTTTTTTTGGCTCACTTACAACACCCAGAAACTAATGGAGAGGCAAATAAATATACTCGCAAAACGTTACCTATAATTATTACTGTATTGTTTATTTGGACAGGATTATTTTTTCAAGTAAAGAGAACAAGCCACCAAAAAACTAAAGCGCACTTGTAAAAATTATGAAAAGGAAGCTTGTATAACATCAGCCTCAGAAAACAATTTTTTGACCATTGATTTAGCTTATAAATTAAAAATTCTTTTCTCGAATCAGGAAATATTAAATGACGTTTTAAAAAATATTACAACTAATAGCAATGAATTAAAAGGTTCAATACACAAAAAAATATTAGCAAAATTCGATTAAAATAATAAAAAAGTTGAATAATGTTAACGTTCAATTGTAATACAGACGGTGCCCCTTTAACAAAAAGTGGGAAAAAAGCTTTTGGCCATTACAATTATGTTTAAATGAACTATCATCTAAATTTTAATCACAATTTATTATTTTGGTAGGTCTCCTAATTATCACATCAACCTACTATGACTTAGACTAGCCGGTCGACGCACAAGCGGATAACACGTTCAACCAACGACGTACTTCACCACGGTAATTAGGAATATTCCACAGCAGGCATAGAAGAGGCCAAACAAACCAACAACGGTCGGCAACACAGAGCACGAGAAACAAACTAAACCACTGACACGCGCGGCGGCGGATAAAAGGGCCATGATCCTGAATAAACCAGGTAAAACACGGGGAGACACTCCACAGCTACCGGACAATAAAGAGACCATAAATCTCACACAAACGATCCAAATAAGTGGAAATAGATACGACAATGAGGAAAATTACAATAAAGAAAACCATTGCAGCTGGCCAGACTAGGGGCCGCGCACGGAAGGACACTGATTTATAAAAGGGGCGCCCACCCCTACTGAGATATACACCCTCCTTAAATCCTGATTGGCCAGAACCTTCCTTATGCATATACATTACCCTCATCCCTATAAATACCAATGGAGAGCAAGGAGGAGTATTTTTTCGTATTCCGCAATTCCTACTGGTAGGGCGAAGCTTTGCCCAACTCACGACTTAAACTATTTGTCTGTAATCGATCTTAGAGTCAGAGCGTTCGCCAAGTTTTTGGACGTAGTCGCATTTCTACCTCAGACACGAGTTGTACTCACAAGTTGTTGTCAGTCGAGGACTTGTATCTTGTACTAATTATAATCTAACGAGTCGAATAAACCATTTCTCATAATCACTTAATCCTTGCGTATGAATAATTCCATTTCAAACTCCGCGCCCTTCAAGACGAGCTACAGCGCTAGAACTAGAGCGAACCACCCTATCGGTAACCACGAGTTACGTAAGTCGTTGAAGCAAGTCGTTTCTCCTGTCAATCTATTCTCACATTCATGTCGGTGTCGCATGTAACTTTATTGTGTCAGTACATAGTGTTTAAACCGAGCTAATTCAATACATTTAGAAGTCACTCTGAGTATCGTTACTCCGTGAGCTATCACTATCGCACAGTCAGCCGAGCTACCGGTCAAGTCGCGCGCTTCTTTTCCTTTTCCCTAGGCGGTATCGCGTGAGCAGACTGCGCTAAATAAAAGGTCTCATCGACTCGAAATTCGTAATTATTTCTATCGTGCAAAAGTAATTGACTTGAAATTAGACGGTGACGCATACAACTCAACAATCAATAAAGCATTCAGATAAGTAAGAGAAATTAGTAAGGACCTCGAATCAACATTCGGTTCGGGAAAATCAACGGACGAACTACTCGGAGAACTCGCGAAAAATTAGGCAAAAAAAGGGAGAAAAAGTCATTAGTTATTCTAATAGAATCCGAATTTTGGACGAGAACATCAAGGCGGCAGCTAGTATGGAAAGAAAAGCGACGTCAAGTTTTAACGCGGAAGTTAGTCGAAAATTAATACATTATTTCAAGAAAGGACTAGATTGTCCAATAAGCACGCGGCTTGGCGAATTTAATGACGTAAATGAAGCAATTATCCATGCAATAGAAATAGAACGTGATTTCGCATGCTATCAGGAATATCAGGATCAAAAGCTATAGAAAAATGCCAAATCTGTATTATAAAAGTCATACAGCACAAAAATGTTGGTACAGGAATCAGATTCCGAATAACGAAACCGTAAGATCACCAGTCCGATAGCAAACGAACCCGAGGGAGGGGCCTAACAATAGCGCGATACAGGATGCGAAACAGACGCCATGGCAAAAGCAACACCCGCTGCGAACTATGCCCCAAAACCAATCGGAGCAATATGTTTACAGACAAAGAGTAACTTTCTCAAACGAAAATGCGCGCGCCGAAAACAAACCCACATGCAATTACTGCAAAAAGAGGGCCACTTTATAGCAGAATGTAGAAAAAGAGAATATAACAACAAGATGCGTGAAACACAGAGAAATGAAGCGGGTCAATCGTATTAGGGTAGGGGACAAACGATCGAAAGCAGGCCGCGCCCGAAGCAAGGATTCAACCGCCGTGAGCAACAATAAGTATCAGCGAAGTAAAACTCAGCTTGTGCACGAAATCACCTTCAATCAAATTGATAAATCCACTAAACGGCAGAGAAATCGTGTTATTATTAGACTCAGGAGCAGGACCGAACTTATTAAAAGAAGGCGAATCCATAGAAGGTATCAAAATTAACGTAAACGCTATAACTGGGTACAATCATATTATACTTTGCGCATTTTAAAATAGAATTTTATTTATGAAATCATGGCGCAGCCAAAAATCGAAATCAAAGTAAGGACGAAATCGGATATACAGGGTGGACCATTTTAATCTATTATGGGAAATATCTCAAATTTATGGTTGGATACAGAAAAATGTTTTAGACAAAAGTTGTAGAGGTCCAACTAGGACTCCACGTCCAATCCATTGGTTTGGGTACCAAACGTTCGTTAAGAAAGGATCTTACAATCCGTGCAAAATGTGGTGGTGCACCATCCAATTGTACCCACATTCTTTGCCTGGTCTCTAAATCGACATCTTCAAGCAAGCCAGGTAAATGTTCTCTCAAAAATTCCAAAAAATTGTGTTGGTTGACATTATCGTTAAAAAAATAAGGACCAATTACATATCAATTTACAATTCGACACCAAACGTTTAAACTCCAACGATGTTGATTATCAACTGTTCTGTGCCAAAGTGGATTCACATCTGACCAGTAATGACAGTTATGTCTGTTTAGTTCCCCAGTGTTTTTAAAAGTTGCTTCATCTGAAAACATAACAAATGTGAACAATTCTTGATGCTGTAATGCCCATTGACAAAACTGAAGACGTTGTGCAAAATGCAGAAGCGATAGTTCTTGAATTAATGTGATATGGTAAGCATGATACCTTTAGGCTTTGAGGATCCTAAGAACTGTTACAAATGATAAACATTTGGTTTTTGTGGCTAAAATCAATTTCATAACTTTTCATCAGGGGTGCCGCGATAATAGCATACGACTGTTCGCAGCAAGTCTCTAATTTAAGAACCTTCCTTAATTAGCGTCGGATAATGCCACATAGAAATGCCGGTAGTAAACACAACGCGAATATTCGTAAAACTTACTGCAACTAAATGAATTTACAAACACCCACGTAAGATTCTGTAAAGTAGAAATAAAGAGAACGGCAAAAACCTGCGGCGCATTCTCGCACTCGAGCGACGTGCTTATTGGCGAGGTCAAGTTCCTCGACGAGATAACGGAAGAAGAGTGCAAAACAATGCATATGCATCGAACGCACAGATTTCGCGATGAGATGATTACTAACTTGAAAATAAACGCGACTACTGTGCACCCGATGACCTTCGCGGGAAAAATAGATCACTCAGGGAATTGCGAACAAGCAGGCACATACATGGACCCATACGGGGTATATGATAAAGTACATGCAATTACTTCATAGAAATTTCAGGATTACCACTACCAAAAGTAAAATACATTCATAGAAATTTCAGGATTACCACTACCAAAAGAGAAAGAAACTTTACATTGTGGATCCATATATTTAACGTCACAAAACTGAAGGAGTCTTGAAGAAGTGGAAAAATTAAGTAAAAAAGAGAGGAAAAACTTATTATTAAACACGATAAATTTAAATCATTTATCGAGAAAGGAAAGGAAATTTATTGAAGATTTAGTTTAGATAGAGTAAATGTAAATTTTTCCAGAAAGAAGTAGAATTTTTGGGTCATATTATTAGCGAGCAAGGAGTGAAAACAAATTCGAAGAAAATTGAAGCCATAACAAAATTTCCGATTCCACGAAACGTTAAAAATGTTCGAGAATTTCTAGGACTGACAAGCTATTATAGGCTTTTTGTAGATAATTTTTCGGAGATAGCTAAACGAATTATACGGTTATTACAAAAGCAAACAAAATTTGGTTGGAATAAAGAGCAACAACAAGCGTTCGAGAGACTAATAGAAGCTTTATGTTTAGCCCCAATATTACAATTTCCCGATATGACTAAACCGTTTATAATAACTACAGATGCATCTAATTATGCACTTGGCTGCGTATTATCACAAGGAGAGATCGGCGAAGACAGACCAATTGCATTTGCGTCAAGAGTATTGAAAGCAGCTGAAAAAAATTATCATACTTGTGAACATGAGGCACTTGCCATCATGTTCGCAGTAAAAACATTCCGAAATTATATTTATGGTAATAAATTTAAAATAATTTCTGATCATAAACCGTTATTGTCATTTAAATCAGGTGATAGAAATAGTAAAGTTCAAAAATGGAGATTACAATTACTAGATTATGATTACGAAATTATTTATAAACCAGGAAAAATTAATACAAATGCCGACGCATTATCAAGGAATCCGGTCGAAAATATTCAAATAAATGTAATTACAAGAGCTCAAAAAGCAAAAGAGTTAAAAACAATGGATACCGGCGAAATACCTACTAATGATATGAAAATTCAAAAACTAAATGAAGAGCGGATTAAACTAAAGGAAAGAAAAAAAATAGCAAGAAATAGAAAAGCAAAACTAAATCGGAGAAAAATAAAACTAAGAATGAGGAATCCACAATAGAAAAAAAGGCGATAGAAAATATTAAATACTGAAACGGATAAAACCATCGTTTATACAAAAGAATCTATACAATTTAGGAAAGATAACATCGCGCATTTCATAAATAAACAGGGCAAAGCTTTGGATCAAAAATTAGATGCGCTAATAAAAGAAAAAAGTATTACATTTAACAAACATTTAAGTGTAAATGAAATCAAAATAATTAATTTTAATTCAAAAAAATTATTTATACTATGCATTGATTCAGGTCAATCAGTAATCAGGGTTAAAGAAAAGATAATACAGAGCTTTGAACTCCTAAAAAATATTATGATACGTCAAAAATTAAATACTTTTAGTATTTCCAAAGAGCTAAAAATAAATAATATTAACTGGTTTGAAATAGAAGAAATTCTAGTTAAAATTTTTCAAAATTATAATATTAAAGTAGTAATCTGTTTAAATTATATAGAATACGTAGAATTAAAAGATAGAGACAAAATATTTGACCTAAATCATTCAACCGCGATAGGAGGACATTCATGAGTAAACAGAACATTTAATCGTATAAGAAGTAAATATTTCTGGGAAAATTTAAAATCAGACATTGAACGTAAAATAAAAAATTGTGCGGATTGTCAAAGAAACAAACTAAAACGAGAAAAAGCGAGACAACCAATGGTAATAACAGATACACCGTTTAGAACCTTTGATGAAATAGCCATATATGTGGTGGGTCCATTAAACATAACTACAAATCAAAATAAGTATATTCTTACTATACAAGATCAATTGTCAAAATTCTTAATTGCAGTACTGCGGATGCATTTATAAAAAAATTTATATGCATTTTCAGTTCACCAAAAGTTGTTCTTACGGACAGAGGTGCAAATTTCACAAGTAAAATCTTAAAAGCGGTAGAACGAAGATTTAAATTTTCAAAAATAGAGACAACAGCTTTCTCCCCGCAATCGAATGGCTCATTAGAAAGAGCTCATCACCCATTATGTGAATATCTGAAAAACTTTTCTACGAAAAAAATTGAGTGGGATAGTTTGTTAGAATTAGCACAATTTAATTATAACACACCGTATGAACTGGTTTTCGCTTATCCACCGAGATTACCTTCAAGTGAGCCTTTAAAATTATCGGAACAAGTTCCAACTTTCAATAATTATTTATCGAATTTAATTACAAATATGAAAGACATTGCTAGCCTCGCACGTGAAAATCTAATATTATCAAAAGAAAAATCTAAAAAATATTACGATCGTTTTAAAATCCAGTTAAATTTAACCAAGGAGACCAAGTTTGGCTCATAAAAGAACCAAAACCAGGAAAATTAGAAAAAAATCAAAACCGGGGACCTATTGAAGTTTTAGACGTCACTGAGAATAGCAATGTTATAATAAATAAAAATGGAAAGCCAAATCCAGTTCATGCCAATAAATTAATTATTTATAAAAAGGGAAATTTTTAACATAAGTTTCTATTTTAGGAAAAACAATCATGTTCACCCACATAATAATTCTCACTGCACTTATTAAAGAAAATGAAGCAGTCATTGGATATGACTGTGGATCTGCAACGCCTAATATCACGACATATTCGCTACTTGATTCTGGAGAATGCGATTTCCACAACACGCAAGTAAATTCTTCAAGCGCCGCCATAGAGCTCGTAAAATTTTAACTAGAATTTCTTTTATTTCAAACCAGTTAATATTATTTATTTTTAGCTCTGTGGAAATACTAAAAGTATTTAATTTTTGACGTATCATAATATTTTTTAGGAGTTCAAAGCTCTGTATTATCTTTTCTTTAACCCTGATTACTGATTGACCTGTATCAATGCATAGTATAAATAATTTTTTTGAATTAAAATTAATTATTTTGATTTCATTTACACTTAAATGTTTGTTAAATGTAATACTTTTTTCTTTTATTAGCGCATCTAATTTTTGATCCAAAGCTTTGCCCTGTTTATTTATGAAATGCGCGATGTTATCTTTCCTAAATTGTATAGATTCTTTTGTATAAACGATGGTTTTATCCGTTTCAGTATTTAATATTTTCTATCGCCTTTTTTTTCTATTCTGGATTCCTCATTCTTAGTTTTATTTTTCTCCGATTTAGTTTTGCTTTTCTATTTCTTGCTATTTTTTTCTTTCCTTTAGTTTAATCCGCTCTTCATTTAGTTTTTGAATTTTCATATCATTAGTAGGTATTTCGCCGGTATCCATTGTTTTTAACTCTTTTGCTATGCTACGTAAAGCAGACTAATCCGCTCTTCATTTAGTTTTTGAATTTTCATATCATTAGTAGGTATTTCGCCGGTATCCATTGTTTTTAACTCTTTTGCTATGCTACGTAAAGCAGACTTCAGGACAGCACCAATAATCCAATGTAAAATCGAGATCCATCGAACAATCTTCGACTGCGGAATATTTGGACACCTCGTACCAACGGAGAACGCAGAGCAAGTCATGAATCGAAGAGATAAGTCATGAACAATGTAAAGCTATTTATGAGACAGGTATTTTTAAATACGACAATATTCATACTATATCTAATTTAAAAATGAATGCAACTACGACAAAAGGCGTAGATTTCGCGGGAAGTGCAGAGGGCAAATCCTGTTCAGGCGCTTCCTACGCAGATAGTTTTGGTTCTTGTAATAACGTATTTGTTCATGGCTTAATTAAAATAATAATAATAGAAAACACAGCTAGAGTAAATTTAAATAACGATAAGTTAATGCTAAGCTCGGGAGCAGTATGTAAATTTTCAGATAAAAATTGTATGGATATGGAAGGTGGTCATACTTTTTGGGATGTTTTACCTACAGGTAAATGTTTTAAAATTCATATGATATTTTATTTAAAGGGATTGCTACTAAATATTATAGCAATGAAAACAAATTGTTTATGCAGTTAGTTCTAATGATATCACATTCGCGTTAACCGTTAAGATTAAAATAATGCATTGTAATCGAGAATTCATAAGAACAGAACATCCGAAATTATTGATCGCAGAAAAAAGTAGTAAATTAAATATGTATTTTTACGAAAGCGATAGAGTGAATAGCGATGATTCTGTAAATTTAGACTTATTTACGTATGTAAATTCCAAGTTCGTATACATCGAGAAACATTTAAGAAAACAAATCAATGATTTATACGTAAATATAATCACAGAAAAATGTGCAGTTGATTGTAATTCTATATAATACCGACGTATTATAAAATAGCTGACGAATGGATAAAATTCGCACTGAAACCTTCTAAAACAGGAGCAACAAACGCATTAAAACCAAACAAGAAGGACTTTCGAATCGATTGAAGGACTAGTTACAAGTGGAGTTTATTCACAAAACGACTTGGATAAATTACAACAACAATTGATGTTCCCAATGGAAAAAGCATCACTTCTTAATGTAATAGCAAGAGAAATGGCAGGAGAACACACGTCAGGAGATATCTTCACAGAAAACACACTTAAACGCATTGCCGATAGCACCTGGCACTTAATAATTGAAAAACTAACGGCATGGAGATCAATTTCTTCATCATTTATAATGATATTAATTATCCTGCATATTGGAAAATTAATAATAGACACAATCATCAGAGGATACACTCTTCACACAATTTGCGGATGGTCGATACATTTGATCGGAGCATTATTCAGCTCTATCACTCATTTGCTGACATCACCACAAAATAATTCAGGCAATAAAGAATTCGAGAATAAACAGAAAAGAAACACAGTATACGAAGAGACAGAACTGCAAGAAGTCAAAGTCATTCCAACAATTTCTAGACCTATACAACCACCTCCTATTTTAAACAGACTACGAATCGCTGAACAAAATAAACCTGCTATTCCAGTCTCGAAAAATAATGCAATTTTCTCTTTGAGTTTAGATTGAACATATAATTTCTTAAATGTTTCTAAATATAAACATTTTGAATAACCTATGATACTTGTAAACGTTGCATTCATTAGTTTTTAAGATAGTTCTAGAAAACATTCATGTTTTATTGTTTTTCTATTGCCATATCTGGGCCCTGAGGATTTACATCTAACGATGTAATTTTATCTTTAAGTTAAATATTAGTTTATGTAGAAATAAAATTGTAAACATTATTAGTGATTTAAAATTTTTAACTTTAGTAAGATTTGAAATTATTTAATAAATTAAATATTGAGCGATTTAAAGGAATAGGAAGAATGTGAATAGATAAATAAGGAAAATTACAATTCATTTTAATAATTTATTAATCATATACAATTACAATCATAACGATGCTTAATTACAGGTCCTACAATAACTACATAATTTGAGTTAAACACCTCAATATAGATCCGATTAACAGAATTCGTATAAACCTGTAATTCGTAATAAAATAGAAGGCGAAGACCCCAGGAGTCTTCCTCAGGACCATATTCACCTTCCAGGTAACCGTCGTTGATACGACGGTCGCAACGCCACCAGGAGCAGGTAGATTGCCCATCTTGGAACTATAAAAACAAAAAAAAAACCAAAGATATATATTAGTTTAAGTTTACATTTATAAAAATAAATTATAATTTATAAACATAGAAAAGGAAGAGAACAAAACTTACACAGACACGGAAATATTTCAGATAACCGACCCTTGGCGGTATTGGAGAGGGCAAGTTGTTTCTCTTAGCCTTCTTAACAGCTCGTACGTATTACCAATCCTGAAACTAAATAATAAATTTATATATTTAGCAACATCTAATTAAATAGTAATAATAATACAAAAAAATAAGTTATAAAATATACTAACGCATACGGGCGCATATCACTTTCGGGGAAATCCATACATTTTTACTATATATACCTTGCCACTTGTAAAAATAAACTGTACTCACCTTGCGTTATAACTTACTCTTTATAAGCAAAATCCGTTTACTAAACACTTTTGTAACGCTAACCTAATCGAGAGTCAAGGAACTTCAATTCTTCAGTACTAGCATTTTTTTTGCGGAGAGTTTGAATTTACATTCTCATTGTAATTAATTCTCATTAATTGCAATATTTTGGGCCCCGAGGTGTTACGTCGTGTGATTTATTGCAAAAACTAAAATAAAATTAAAATACATTAAAATTCAAACTCTCAAAAAAAAGAATGCATTGCGTATGCTGAAAAGTTTCGACACACAGCCGAATGCAGGCCACTGTCGAATCAAGACATCAGCACTTCGTGACGTTGTAAGCGAGCGCCACTTTTTATGTATACATTTTCCGTAATTTTAAGTTTGTAAATATTGAAATTATTCCGTTACGAACAAGATTTTAAAAGGCCTTG
>QLSS01000230.1:108440-136180 GCA_024372645.1 Trichomalopsis sarcophagae
GGTTTAAGGCTCTTTAGTTCACATGTACAGGCTACAAAGATCACACATTTGTAAACAAGTTTTTATGAAAGTTAAAATTTTTTTTCGACATTTTCGTCCACCACATTGGTTCCGCCATTTTGAATTTTCAAAATCTGATATCAGATTTGCAAAGAGCGATCTCGAAAACCCTTATATACAAACCTTCTACAAAATATTATGGACTGAAGTATACTTATAGTTATTTTGTGTTAGGGGTGGTTTACCCACTAAGGGGTAGTATCTATGAAAAAATCGAAAAACTTAATTTGTTTATTATAGATGTTTACAAATTTTTTCCAATTTTTTTGATTTGTAATCAGCGACCTCGAAAGCCTCTATATACAAACTTTCTACAAAAAAATTATGTATCGAATTATATATTTACAGTTATTTTGTGTTAGGGGTGGTTTACCCCCTTAGGGGTAATATTTATAAAAACACCGAAAGACGTCAACTAAATTTTGTTATTAAGGATGTTTAAACATTTTTTCCAATTTTTTTTAGTCGGTTTAAACATTTTTATTATAAAATTATGCCAAAAAATATATGTTTTCAACCCCTAAAAACTAGGGGATGCTACCCTTACTCTTCAAATCACCATGAAATACTTGCTCTTTTTGTAAGAAATAACCTCCAATTTGTTTCATTGAAAAATTTTAATTTTAAGCCGAGATATTTAAAAAAAACGCTTTTTGGGGGTTAACTTTAGGGGAGGTTTTTACCCCTTAAAAGTGAAAATTAGCCGATAAAAAAATACGTGTCTCTTATTTTTTCATGTTCTACAACATATATGAAAATCATCAAAATCGGTGAGTTCGGGTTGGGTACCTTTCCTTGTTAGTTACTAACAGTGAGAGTGTTAGGCGCGTACTAACATTGTTTCTAGCCTTGCCACTACCCATAGCATTACGTTTCTGCTTATTCTAGTGTAGATAGACAGGACGTAACAACTGTATAACGACTTAATTTTACAAAAATGCGAACTCGAAAAGAGAGTAATACAAACACGCTCAGCATCGCAATAGCAGCACCGGATTTATTCGCGTATCAAATCACTAAAAAGAGCGGCTACATAGGATTAGTAGCGGGCGAAGTGGTACACTTCATGAAATGCGTGCAAGTAGAAGTACTCCGGAGGAAAGAAAACACTTGTTAACAGGAACTACCTGTAATAAAAGACGACAAAAGGTGCTTTTTAACTCCGCGAACGCACATTCTTGAAACTTTCAGGACAGAGATTACATGTAATGCATTAATTCCGCCTATGTTTCAATTAGAGAATGAATGGTACACGGTACTACCAAGATCGATGACAAAGGGAATAACACTAAACACGCTAAAACCAAAAACAAAACTGATATGGAATTATACGGATCCCGCGAACCTCGCGAAAAGCGGAATATACACGTCAGCGCAAATACAAGCAATGCGACATCACTTAATGTTCCCGGAAAAAAAGCCAGCAGTGCTTAATTCAATCACGATGAGCATGTCGGACAGAAGCTCTAGAATGGACGGACTACGAGACTATTCGATGAGAACGCTATGGCGAGACTTGCGGAATCAACATGGGGTAGAATATGGGGAAAGTTTTTGACGTTCGGCTCGGCTTCGGCTGGGATAATTGGCTTGTTTATGATAGCGAGACTCATTAAATTCGTTGCTGATACAATAAATCACGGTTATGCTCTACATTCTATATACGGATTCTCAATTTACATTTTAGGAAGTTTCTGGAATTCGGTAACACAATTACTGTTGCATTTGGGATCGAGAAAGGAGAAATCAGAAAAACATGGCGAAGAGAGGAAAAAGGACCCGGAACCTCAGCCTCAGCTGAACGAATACCAAACACATGCCCCGAGGGGGGAGTGCAAGCATTACGGTATCAAGCGGTAGCGAACCAATTATACCCGGTGCTAATAAACGCCAACGGGGTATTTGCGCCGCAAAAGAGTTTTAAACGCTCATTCGAGACGGAAGTCTAATTAAACAAAAAATCCTATCCTCAACAACGCTGTTATAATTGTACCGGTACGCGTATCGGAGCATGTATGCACTTGACGACAAAGGAAAGAAAACATTAGTAAATCAATTAATCGAAGTCAGAAAAGAAATTACGTGGTTAGCACAAAGACGCGGCGAGTCGGCGAACGAATACGGCGCACGAGTAGCGGAACTCCTTCTCGCCTACAATAGTAAGAGCAATTTAGCAGAAACGGAAGTATTCGAAATCACTGACTCACCCGAAGATAGGGAAAGGTTTATTCGTTCTTGAAGGGAATCCCTGAGTAAGTTAAGAAATATATATACTAACTCGCGGTTTATAAAGACTTAACACACGCGGGAAGACAAGCACAACAGATCGCGCGCCACCTGAAAGATATTAAACAAATCAAAAAAACCATAATGACCTTTGTCTAGAAATAGCAAATTAAGCGTAGAAAACAAGGATTAAACGTTCGAGAACAATAAAAAGCCAATGGACTACTACTCAGTCTGTCACGCATTAGAAGGCTTTTACTCATTCCAAAAGCAGGAGTACACGGATACTACGCTAACGATCACAAAAAGTTATTTTGTCAACTCTGCTATTATCAGCTTGCACAAGACACTCGGGGCGATTACGTCCGATTTCTAGACACGCATATACTCTCGAAGATAACGCTACCGTTTTCGTGCAACATCTGCGGAGCGACACTGCTTGAAATAGCGCCAGCTTGGGAGTGCGAAAAATGTCACAAGATTTATACCGTGCAGGCACCAATCAGGAAGCCAACCGCCTCACATTGCGTGATCGGTTTTGTAAATTTATTTTACAGATGAAGTGGAGCACATATTTTATAGCAGGACACCTTCTAACGCTGGGAACAGTAATGGCGGGAACCAACATCAAAATATCCGGGACTAAAAACAGCCCCGGACTTATGTACCAACGAGAATGGAAGTTAGTAACAGAAATCGACATCACCCCTGTTTTCGACAGCGCAGGATTATTCCAACGTTCAACGATATTCCTGACACAAACTGAAGCATATCGAAACGCATCCAACAGCGTATTAATGAATCAGATGTACCTGTTCGAATCAATAAATGGACAGTGCGATATTCGGACGCGCAAACACGATGGCAACGACTACGAACTGTTGGAAGGGGAAGGAATCAATAACCTAATACTACTCGAGGATATGCGTCAAAATAGAGTACGGCACTGTGGAGATGTACTTGCTACAGAGGCAACTAATAATCCAGGTAAACATTCCGCTAGTGACCAAACAGATATACAGGACCCACGAACTCGTGTCAATTTCTGTCTTCGACCCACTCGAACAACATCGACACACCGCAATAAAAATCGTCCGAGGGGGCGATTATCTAGTAATAAACCCGGATAACAACGAACACTTCTTTATGAGCAAGGAGGAAAAAGGAGAGTGTTAGAAAGTACACCGCGTCCGAATATGCAATGCCAACCGAGAACTAAAAAGGGGGATGGATTGCGAGAGCACTTTGAAGGCGGATCCGGAATCATACAGGGCCCATAACTTATACAAACGAACCTTGATACACGGGCCAAAGTATTACTTAATCAGAACACAAAACCCTGCACGATGGATCTTTTCAACAGCCGGAAGAGTGAACGGGACGGGGAAGTGCCAGGAAGAAAAGTAAATATATCCAAAGGATGTTATCTAAGAATAGCGGACAGCATTTTTTATGGGGGAGCAGGTCAAGACGAACGCGAGATCTTCATGCCGCACGTACACCTCATCGCGGCAAGCACCCTATGGGCGGATAAACGCCCGGAGGCAATTCCGCAGGTGGTCCTACAAGGCGTCATTACGGCGTCATTACAATTATGGCAGTAATAATCGATATATTCGAGACTATGGTGAGTCTCCTAATCATCGTAGGGATCCAAAGCCTAAAAGGACGGAGCAGACGAGAAGAGCCGGAGGCAATTTACGTGCCTATGAAAGGGTTAGATCCAATGATCAGGTGCGAATTCCATGAGCCCCACGCGAGGGCCGAAACAGTTTATGACATGCCGAGAGTACCAGCAATGCAGGTGCGAGAAAATGCACTGTCGGCAATAATCGAGGAGAGTACAGATTCTGGATCAACAAATAAGAGAAATGCAAACAACCACGAGTCGGCAGGTAGAGAGAATGCAACCAACTAGAGCTTAAACACCAACAAGCGACTACCCGCAAAAAAGTAAGCATTAAAAAAAAAAAAAAATGTGTATCGTATCCAATAAATGAAACCTATAATCAAGTGTGTGAAACTATATAATCCTTGTGTGAACAAACTTATAACTAATCCCAGCATAGACAAGGAGCCACTCTCTAACTATACATATATACTATATATTTAACCAACACGAAACATATTTAATCATGTGTGTGACCATATAATCAATGAATGTGAATATAAATAAAAAAAATGAATAAAATTTTGATTGCAACGTTAGTTTTTTTTTTATTAATGCCGACAAAAAAAAATTGGTTTTAGAGATCTTAGCTACACTTAAGATATAACTAGTTGAGGTAAAATTAATGCATCTACAAATAACTTAGGATTTACATGACAAGGATTTTTCTAACTTACTTACTAAGACTAACACTATGTAGAAGTATACACTATTTGATTATATGTGTCAAGAAAGCTTTAGGATAATTTAAGGGGAATATACGTTAAGTCATATTATACTAAATCTATATCTAAGAAATTATGTGAATCAAGCAACTAGGAGACGGGCAAGGATAAACAAAATAACATCCGTACTCATCCACTTTGTGCGTCGCCTACTTGCTTGAGATATAGAATCAGCCTCATATAAGGGTATAGTTATCAAAAAGATGTAAACCGGCAGCAAGAAAAGCGGAGGCGAGACTCCTCGACTAGAGAAGACTCGTACTGTTTCACTTGCCCAAGGGAAACCTATAATCGATGTACATGACAAAAATAAATAAAGAAAAAGGGCACTGGCCCACCGAAAAACGAATAATAACAGGGACGTCATTTATCAAATCGGGAATATCCCTAAAGAACAAACGATTTTTTAATTCAAAAGAGTGACGGAACTTCTAGCACGAAAATTGCAAATATAGTAAATCGGTTTCAAGGAGTAACGTCGGTCGACGAAACAACTTAACAATTTAACATTAGTTCAGCGAACTCGAGAAGCAGAAAAATACAGAACCACATTCGAGTCACGGGCATCAAACAGAAAAAAAAACAATCACGGAGAAAAATTACAAAAAATCGAAGTTAATGGTTAAAATCATGAAAGCAAGCAACATAAATGAAAGAGGCATCTATCCGTTGAGGATCCGCCCCACAACTTGAAATTATAAATAAATGATCCTGGAGAGAAAGGGATAAGGGGGAACAAATTAACAGACGAGAAACTTAAGAAAATATATATATATATGTGTGCGTGTATGTGTGTGTGTGTGTGTGTGTGTGTGAATTCATTTATTTACTTATTTTCTTGTAAATCAAAGGATAAGGATAAGTAGATGGAGAGAATGTAATTAAATATAAACAAGCGGGAAATTCTTTTTCATTTGATTTATTCAGAACCACACACAAAACGAATACATAAGAGTACATAAAGACGCAAATCAACACTCTAACACACAGCCACAAAATACAGACAATAAACAATAACACGCAGTACAGAGAGTATTAAGACATAAAAACGCAAAACGACACTCTAAAACACAGACACAAAAAACAGACAATAAACAATAAAACGCAATACACAGACTATTAAGACAAGTTTTACACGCAGAACGCAATTACAAGTATTAAAATAAGCCGGTGTCCCTCATCGCAGAACAGCACTTACTACCGGGAATGCGAATCCAGGTCTAAAAACAAGCAAAGAAGTTCTTATTAGTCACAATCATTACAAAAAAGGTTGACAAAAAGAAGAAAGAGATACTTACACCCTTGCTCCGAAGACGCATCATGTGAGGGGGATGGTCAAGGTGGCGACGGCAGATCGAGCAAATCTTCCAGGCCGCGTAATCCTCCCAGGATTCGTGATGACACTCAATCCAGGAGTCGGGGAAGGAGGATTAAGTCTACCGAACTATGAGAGGGGAACTTGTATATATACAAAAAACACTACGGCTTACCCTGTCATATTCACGGTAGAACTCCTGCTCGATGGTTGGAGGAGTGTGGCGTAGCTGACAGCATAGGGGGCAAAAAGACCGGATATTAATCCATTAGCGAGTCTGCGTATGACAAGGCAGAGTGAATAAAGGGCACTCTTCCTCCGGAAAGTCCTCGAAATCAGAAGCCGGAGAGGGCGGTGGCGTAACAGGAAGCTAACGGTCGACCTACAAAAAAAAACACAAAGAGGAGGAATTAATATCTGAAAAGAAAGATCACACGTTGGGTAATTTAAAAAAAAAAAAAAAAAAACTAAAACTTACCCAGTCCACAGGCTTCATTGAGACCCAGGCAGGACGATGTTAACTGAGAACACGAATCGCTGGATCGAAGATCGGAGCCAGAGAAGAAATCACAGCCTTCGGGAACCAAACCAGGATACCAGCACAAAGCACTACCGAGGTGAACATCTCGAACAGATAGGAAGATCACGAAGGAGCAGAGGGCGAAAAACTGAATGCGGAATGAGCAGTACGGAGGTTTTTAAAGGGGCACAGGTATGCAAACCCCGAGAAGGACCGAGGGGTCAAAGAAAAGTAAGAAACCAATCAGGCTGCAAATTTTTCGAGTAGACCCAAGGGAAGGGACTCACCCTCGCAAGAAAAATCAATTAGAAGAAAAAGCCACGGTCAAGAAGTAAGAACAAAGAGGTACGCCCACTGCAACTCGAAGAGAGAGACCCGCGACAACGGGGCCGACCACGTAGGACAATCATCAACACGCCGAACGAACCGCGGACACCAAAAATAAGAGTGATGCGACACAACATTGTAAACAAAAAAGGGGGCAAACCAAAAACACGGCGAACGACGATTTTGTATAAATATATGAACTTACCTTCTCCCGCTCTCTATCCTTAATTTTTCTCATCCCAATTCAGTAAAAATTTGAAATTCAGCGTCCTACGCTGAACAACAATCGGGGAGGGGGGGGGGGGGGGGAGTGCCACGTCAACCTACTATGACTTAGACTAGCCGGTCAACGGACACGCGGATAACACGTTCGACCAACGACGTACCTCACCATGCTAATTAGGAATATTCCACGGCAGGCATAACACAGGCCAAACAAACCAACAACGGTCGGCAACACAGAGCACGACAAAACAACCAAGCCACTGACACGCGCTGCGGCAGATGAAAGGACGATGATCCTGAATAAACCAGGTCAAACAAGGAGAGACACCCCACAGCTACCAGACAATAAAGAGGCCATAAATTTCAGACAAACAGCCCAAATAAGTGGAAATCGATACGACAATGAGGAAAATTACAAATAAAAAAAACCATTGCAGCTGGCCAAACTAGGAGCCGCGCACGAAAGAACACTGATTAATAAAAGGGGCGCTCCCCCCCCCTTACTGAGACATACACCCTCCCTAAATCCTGATTGGCCATAACCTTCCCTATGCTTATACATTACCCTCATCCCTATAAATACCAATGGAGAGGAAGGAGGAGTATTCTTTCATATTCCGGAGTTCCTACTGGTAGGGCGAAGCTCTGCCCGACTCACGACTTAACCTATTTTTCTGTAATTGAACTTAAAGTCAGAGCGTTCGCCAAGTTTTTGAATATAGTAGCATTTCTACCTCAGACACTAGTTGTACTCAGTCGAGGACTTGTATCTTGTACTAATTATAATCTAACGAGTCGAATAAACCATTTCTCTTAATCACTTAATCCTTGTGACATAGAATGGTACTGAGTGTGTATTTATTTAAATTTAGTACGCTTAGCTTTCCTGTTGATACAGTTTGTCGTCCTAGTGTACAGAATCGTCTCCAGTTCAATGCTTACTGTGGTTGCAGCTGGTGCGAGCATTTAGGTACTTATGTACAAGCAGTTCACGGTATTCGATACTTGCGAAACCAAGAAAGTGTCCTTAGATTTTATGAAAGTCATTTGCAGTATATAAAGGAAGCCACTGATGTTCGAGTTCCTAGAAAAGGTGTAAGAGGATATTCTGCTATACTTCAGTTATCGCATATGGACATAGTTTGGCTCTTTCTGTATGAGTACATGCCCGGGCACCTTCTTGGTGTCGTATGGCAACTCATGAATTTATGGAAATAACTGACTGTGAATACAGAATTATTAATGAAGACTTAAATAAAATGGAAAAACAAAATCTTAAAATTCCTCCTACACGCGAGATACATAGGCTTCCACAAGCAGGAATAATTAAAGGGTCCATGAAACCAAAAGCATCGGAACTAAAATCTTGGTTGTTATACTTTAGCTTACCGTGTTTAAAAGACTTTTTGCATGAAAAAGCTTTGAATCACTTTGCATTGCTTGTGAAATATGCGTTTACTCTTCTGAATAGTGATATTTCCAATTCTGAATTGCACAAATGTGAGGGAGATAGTATTCTTTTTGTGTGACTGTTTCAAGATTTATACGGAGAAGGCGCAATGAGATTTAATATACATTCTTTAACGCATTGCGTCGAGTCAGTAAGAAAAACCGGGCCTCTGTCTAAAAATTTATCTTTTCGACGTCGCGGGTGTACAACGCGATGTGACAGTGGCGATCATGCCCGAAGCGACCAACGAATGTCTAGTTGGGACGAATTTCGGACGCCTATTCGGAGCAGTCCATGATCCAAATGAAAACGTCCTGTATGTGAAGAAGGAGCGAAAAATCGTCCAACTTCAGGTGGCTACAATAGCTGCAGCAGGGGCGATAGATATCGCCGCGGTTGGACTCGCATACGTCAGTGATGACGAGCATGCGCAGATTCGCAGAATGCTGGACGGCATCCTGCCTAAATCCAACCGTACGATCGGATGGACGCAGTTAATTGAGCACGGGATAGACGTTGGATCAGCCAGGCCGATAAAACAGAAGTATTATCCCGTGTCACCAAAAATAGAGGAGATGTACCAGCAAGTCGGAGAGCTGCTTACTGCGGGAATCATCGAACCCTCTGACAGTGCTTGGTCAAGCCCGGTAGTGATGGTGCGCAAAGCAAACGGGCAATATCGTTTTTGCGTCGACTTCCGGAAAGTTAATGCGCTGCCAAAGGCTGACGCATATCCATTACCTAACATGGATGATATCCTTCGTAAACTGCGGGCAGAAAGCGAAGTACATATCGACGTTAGACCTTAGCAGCGCGTACCATCAAATACCGTTGAAACCGGAGGCGAGACGGCTTTTACAGTTCCTGGGCTAGGTTTATTCCAATTTACGCAGATGCCGTTTGGTTTAGCCTACGCTGGAGCGACCTTCCAGCGAATGATCGACGAAGTGATCAGCCCAGAACTCCAGCCTTACGGGTACTCATATCTCGACGATATCATTAAAAAAGTGCAGAGATCTTGCAAGAGTGTCACGACAAGCCACCAGCCGGTCACCAGGGGCGTGAGAAAACTTGTGCTAGAACAATTAAAAAATGAAGATAATAATAACATTATTTCCATTGACATTGATAATGTAAACAGCAAAGAAATGGTTATAATTATAGAAAATTCGCATTATTTATGTACTATGTCAAGCGCATTTGAAATTCAATAAACAAATTAAATTATATTCAAAATTTCTTTTTCTTTATTCCTTATACGCAATGAAGGATAATAATAACCCGGAACATAGCCTATTAGAACCAATTCGTACCGATTTTATATTATGTATAATACTTTAAAACCAATTTTGATCACAAAGTATCGGTTGAGTTCCAATTTTAAACGAATCCGATTATGACCTATTAATACCCCCATTAAAACTGATTAAGTCAGAAAATAAAATATCGTTTAAATACCGATTACACTCAATCCCGATTATAACCGATTATAACTGTCTCCAACGCTTATCCCTTAAACACGATTACGTTCAAAGCAATATTAGAACCAATTAATTCCGATCATCAAACATCGGTTAAAAACGAATTTCAACCGATTCGTATTACAACCGTTAGACCCGATAAAAATCAAATCGGTATTAATCGGTTCTAATTGGTTATTTTTAAGAGGGATGGTGTGATGTAATTTTTCTTGGAGTGTGTGTATTGTGTTGGACGCATTTTTGTTTATGAAATTATGTAAAGAATGATGGTTAAGTAAATTTTCGGAATGGTTTTATTTCGGATTCGATCTTCTGATTTTTTGATTATGTTCAACTATATTTGAACTTGAAGTTTCGTTTCGTCTTTTTCTGGGTTGAGTGGTATGGGATGACTATGAGTTCTTCTGAGATCTTCTTTTATTTATTACCTATTCTAAATTAACCTAAATATCTACATTCTTGTTTTATTTGCTTTCTATTTCTATAAACAAGGACAGAATTTTTTTATTTACATTTACTGAATTTGTCAATTGTTAAGTCTGTACTTAGTCGCACTTATTTTCGATTCGACTTTTTGTAATGAAACGGCAAATTTCAGCTTAAAATTTTTCAGAATATTTTTAGTTTACTTTCAGTTCAATTGTTTGTAACATTTAAATTTAACTTATAACAGTCAAATTTTTTGACTTTTTATAACTCTTACTACGTTTTGAATTCTTGTGACATTCTCAACTTTTTGCAATTCTCTAAGTACAGATATGTTTCGCATACTAAATGTGGATTTCTACTCTCACAATGCAATTATCTTGTTTTATTTTTAATAATTTGACTGTCTCTTATTGTTCTTTTGTCGGTCTTTTCGTGGACTTTAATTTAACTGTCAGATTTTCTTTTTTATTACTTTTCCTGATTTTCTACGGTTTTATTAGCTCATCCAGTTTTCTACATTTTTAAATTGATATTTATGTATTTGGATTTTCTGTTTGATTGAATTATTCAAAAAAAATTTCTCGATTCTCAGCATTTCTATAATGAAATTTTTGCACGTATTTTGACGTGTTTTTGGATCGATTTATATTTTAGATGAATATTATTCTTCACGCATTTTTGGAGGGCTTTCTTTATTCAATCATATTTGTGTACACTTATTTTGTCGGTTCTTTTGAGCTGGCTTTATAAATTTGGACGCTTTATTTATTGAACGAACTATTGCTCAAAGCTTACTGTGGGAATATGCGAATACATCCCATTTTCTTAGCTTTGGGTAGTTCTATGAATTGAGCTTTCTTGCTGTAAATTCTGTTGTTCGGGTTTCTTCAAAGAATACATCCCGCTGAATCTATCGACTCATTGTTAATTTTAACGTTAATGCACCATTAATTTTTCTTTCGACTATTTAAGTCGTATTTTACGGGAGATATCTAGATTCTCTACACCATTTTTATCCTTTATAAACTTTTGGCTTAATCAATTTTTGACTAAGATAAGCGGTTTAATCCCGAGCATTCTAAGAAGTTTCTCTGCAGTCGGCCAAACTTTTATTGGAATCAATTACCTATCTTGGCTTGTTCGACTTATTGACTAAAAAGAGGTTTGTTCTTGAGCGTTAAAAAAAGATGCTCTGCAGTCATCGATACAACCTAGACTATGCTGGAATAATGTCGTCAATTTGCAATTTGTCAATAACTTTCGTTAAACGAGATTAATCTCTGAGCTATTATTAAGCTCTACAAAGTTCTGATGAATTTCGGGTGACTACTTGTCTATTATTGCCATGAGAGTTTTGTTTAAATTAATCTGATCGGTTTACTTGTATATATCATCGTTTGCTATAGTGCATTTATTTATTTTACGTGTTCTAATGTCGGTTTTAATATTTTATTTTATTTTTGTTCGATTCGTCGGATTAATTCCATATTTATTCTACTTGCATTATTTATGAGTTTTCGCGGTCTTGTTTATTAGTCTCGTGATTGTAAACTCGAAGATTTTACGTTGCGTCGTATCTTTGCCTTCTATTTATTTTCCGTTCTCGGGTATCGGTAGTTTAAAATTCGCGGTTTGACTAGCTAGG
The DNA here is from genome assembly GCA_024372645.1 of Trichomalopsis sarcophagae. Classification (NCBI taxonomy): domain Eukaryota; kingdom Metazoa; phylum Arthropoda; class Insecta; order Hymenoptera; family Pteromalidae; genus Trichomalopsis; species Trichomalopsis sarcophagae. The sequence goes on from QLSS01000230.1 coordinate 120,513, forward strand.
TATCGGGAACTTCGTCTTCAACTTTTGTGAAGTTATGTGTGCGTCGCGATTTTATCTTTATCTCCGTAGCAATAAAAGAAAAAGAATTTGTTCAATTATTGGTATACCGGTCACGCGTGAGATTCCTCTATGCTAAAAATTTCCGCTTGCTTCTCCCGTACCGCGATATATCTTGAACATCCATCAGATGTTTGTCCGTGAAAGAAAGATTTGAAAAATTAAACGATTATACTCGATGTCTAACTTTTCTCATCTCGGTTCGTCTACCGTCACTTAGGTGTAACATTTTTAAGCTGGAACAGTCGCTTTAGGAAAATTCCCGTTGACCACCCTAGAATACCACTGTGTGTCTGCCATAGACGTTGTGCATTTTCGAACTTTAATTATAACAACTGACCCGTCGATCGTTATACGTTCTTTTATTTTCGCACTTGTACTGATCCCTTGAACTTACTCGTTTTTCTTACGCGTCGCGGCTGTTTGTTTCCGCTTATCATATTTTCGCCTCATTTATTTAAAGTTAATTTTTCCTTTCGGATTTTTAATTTCTTTAAATTAATCTCTAATTTTGTTAGAGTTTTGAATTCTTTTTTTAATTCAGATTATATTTTAATTGCGGCAAACTTTGATCGAATCATTTAATTCGTGCTTTTAATAAACATACAAGTAAAGGTTCACTGGATTTGCTTTCCAAGAATTAGTCGATTTAGCTTATTCTGACTAAGCTTTTAAATTTTCTCGACTCCAGCTCTTTGACCACTTTGGATTTATAACTAAAGTATTTTGTAATTTTTCGCGTAATATCGGCGTTAATTGTCGTGACTATTTAATTATCACCGTTGGTTGATTTTAAAAATGTAGTAGTGTTAGCTCTGATTTTGAAAAGATTGATTTGGTTGTTTGCTTGTTACTGTGTAAATGCCATTGTAACGTATAATTTATAATAAAATCGTTACTATTTAGTTAGCAATTTTATTGCTATGGCGCAAAATGATTTCCTATAAAGTTGTTTTTATTTAATTTATTTGAAGAATTTCCTCAATTGTATTTTCGGATAGCCGTATTCTTGTTAACTAACTTTACGCGTTGCACAAAAAAAAAAAAAAAAATTGTTCGGATTTATTTCTGTAAATCTTGACTCAGAGCTAATTGTTCTGAGATTACTTCAGATAAGAGAATAGTCTTGCTGTCGTGATTTTGTATAAAAAAATAGATTTAACAAAGAGATTTTTGTACATTAAGATGTTGCAAATTCAAAAAATCATTGTTAAAATTTTCATGCCTTAGTATAACTAATTGTCTCCCAATTGGACTGAAAGTATTTGATATACTAGAGGTTAGCTTATTTGCTGCCTGAATGCAAATATCGATGATGCATGAGCATGTGTAAAAAAATAATGTCCTTTATACAGTTTAAAAAAATCTATCTAACCTACCCGCTATATAAAAAAAATATGTCACAGACTCATACATACCTAACACACTATTACGTAATATTCTTGATTGAATTTTCGAAATAATATTTGATCGGAAATCTTTCGGTTATGTACGCTCGGGATTCTAGTATTCGCCTTGTTTACATCAAGCGGATTAGCGTACATGTTGCTGGCTTACGTTTGTGTTTATTCTTACAAGACGCGTGTACGTAACTAGGATTCCATCGGATTCAATATTGTAGTTTTCTTGAGTTAAAATTATCTACGTTGAACTGTGATTTAAATTGTCTGAATAAAATATTGTCCATTCTTATGGCACGCGCTTTTTTCGGTTTACCTAAAAATAAATTGGGCTATCGCAACCATTTGATAAATTTAATCGTATTTGCCTTAATTCTGGCGAAGTTAATTTTTGGATTTTTCTTGGCGATTTGCGATTTGCTTCAATTTGCAAAACGTGAATAGACGATATTTCGTAGTATTTCTATTCCGTGTAACGCATCTTATTCGATTCAATTGCCCTGGTAAAAATAACTTATTAAATCCGATTCGAAAGATAATAGGGTTTAATTGGATTTCTTAATCGGAAATTATCCAATTAAAACCAATTAAATCGATTAAAACCTATTTAATCTGATTATAAGTTTTAGTCGGTCTTAATCGGATTTAAACAGTTGTATTTTTATTCGTGAATATAAAATGTTAAAAGTTACTTTTACCAGGGTGAGTTTATTAACAATATTATGTAGGTGTGTCGGATTTTTAAATACTTTCGAATTTTTCCTTTCATTCGATCTTACATGCATTCGTTATGCTGCATCGTGCGGAGAAAAAAATATATATAAGCGCAAATGGGACTGTATAATATCTCAGTCTTGAATCGGTAAATATAAGTTTGACTACGCAGTGTCGATACTCAAATTTCTGCTCTGTTTATTCGAGCGGCTTAGCTTATAGTACGCTCGCATGTGTTGTGTTGTCTTGGAACGCCCGAGTTTAACTCGGCGTCTAACGCTCGACTATAACATATAATCGTGCCTGTATATTGTTTTCTTTTATGGAATATTCCTTTCGGAAATTTTCAGAGGTTATTTACACTCATACATTCCAAAGAGTGGGTATATATATTTGCGCACAATTTTCCTGCTCTAGCTAATTTGCTATTTTCTCAACATATATGATTTCGAAATGCTAATGTGTACGGATTTATTTAATCCATGCTTCCAACCATTTTACTTTTATTTCTAAGTTAATTTTTGATTTTTGCTGATTCTAAAATTGCAGACTTTACTATGTTGGGCGCGATTGTAATGGGTGTACTGTAATTTTGCGCGTACGATGATTTTATGATTTTATGAATTAAATTTTTCGATTAATAGTGAAACGTTAAAAGTTCCAACCACGTATGTGCGCCATTGTAATGTTGTGGCCTCGCTAGCGCGAAATTTGTTAAGTGTGTCCTACCGAGCTTAGAGACCGACGCGCAAGACTACCACGTTAACAAAAGGATCGTTGCAACCCGTGTTTGTACGTTACGTTATTGCGGTGATTTGCCGCGACTTTCTATGATTTTCTCGCGTTTCAGCAAGGATTTGTACAGATACGAAGCGGTACTAAACATCCGATCACCAGCTAAAATCCAGGAGTAAATTAGAACGGAGAATGCCATCTTAGAGGACGTCACATCCTTTGATCGCACGCTGACACTATTTGGGGCGAGTTAAATAATGAAGTTTAGAGTCACGAAAGTGCGGTTTATTCTTTCGCGTCGTTGATTTCAAGTAGAACTCCGTTATCTTGTCTTCGAGTTCATAATCGTTATAGTGTCGTCAAATCTATTATCGGTTGACCAAGGATGCAATTTCGAATCATTCATTGTTTAAATCTGTTTATTATTGAGTTACATCGCGCATTGAGTCTGCGTTAATTTATTACGGGGAAACGTTGTAATTAGACCAAGTCTGATCCATACTGGGGGTTGTAGAATATTTGATTATTGTTATTGTTTAGCATAAACCATAGTGTATAAAACTTTATTTCTAAACCTCTGCCGCGCCAGGCTTGCCTGTTCTAAAACCTACACGTAAGAGTCTGAGGTAAGAATCTCGAGTAGAAAATAGTGTAATCTGATTGTTTGCGTCACCCAGAAGTCGGTTATAAAAACGCAACATAATAATATTCAGATAAATAACTGCATGTTTTTATTCCTAATCATGCAATATTAAGTATTTATATTATATATTAAGAAATACGCACGTTCTGTCTAAAGTTAGACATTCGACTGGATCTAAAGCAATTACATTAGCATGTCTTCGGTTTTCACCACTATCATCATAAAGTGCTTTTTCGCCAAAATATTGGCCTTTGCAAAGAACAACTAATTCTTCTTCGCCAAAATCAGTATCCTTTGTAACTCTAACGGTTCCTCCGCTAATGATGTAAAATTTATTCCCTTTTTCACCTTGCCGTACAATTTGCGCACCAGCTGGATAAAATTCCTGAAACAAATAAGATTGTTAACCGTCTATTGTCTCCGCTGACATCGAGATGGGAGGCCAGGACCTCTTTAGAAAGCCAAGTACATTTATTCAGGGTGGAAGACTCGAGAGAGCGGTGGTGAGCTAATGCGTTAGCGCACACTACACCATGATGTGCCTATTTTGGCAATAAACATTTAAAGAAAGGTGATATGGTTCTAATTTTAGATGAAAATTTAGAGCGAAATCAATGGCGAAAGGGTTTAATTACACGAATTTTTCCTGGAAAAGATAATGAAGTACGAGTTGAATTGGGTACAGCCAATAGAATTTTAATTAGACCATCTAGAAAGTTATTACGAAATGGGAGGGAAAAATGTACTCGACACGATATTGTAAATTCGATTTTCCGGAAAATAAATGATAATAACTCAATAAATTGAGAAAAGCTGGAAGAATGATCTCGCCTCCAGGGGTAAAAGTTGAGACTCTGGGTAGGCTGTGTCACGGCGATAGCAACGGATCGTCCGGGGACACCTAATCCTTTTTCGACTCGAGAAGTCAAAAATAAAAGGCACTTAAATGAAAAATAAATAAGGTTTTTCCGGGCTACGGTGAGCCATAGAGACATTCTATGGAAGTGCTTCTCAATTTTCTTTTCTTTCTTTTTTTCGAATTTTCTGAGGTTGCTATGACAACTAATTCTGAAAATGAATCCCTCGTCGTTTTATTTATTCATTCGTTCTGCGACTATCGATCTATCAGGACGTGTTACTTAAAAATAAAGATCTTGGAAAAACCTAAATACGTGTATTATAGTTAAGTCGAAAACAATTATAATATGAGAGAGGTGCGGGATACCAGGTAGTGGATAAATATTTCAATGATCATTCTTATTGATAAAAGTTATTTACAGTTTTGTCAAGTTTACGATGTGTTTTGAAAATATAATAATTATTGTAGATTTTTTTAGTTTTTAAACGGATACATAAATTGTTAAATCTTATTAAATTCATACTATACGGTGAAAATGTATTAGAGTTTTAAATTAAAGCGCTGACAGTGCTACAAATTTATTTTACAGGTATATTAAATTTTATAAATATCGCAAGTGTGTATTCTACGCCTAAATTGCAATAGAGTGTTTACTAATGAGCATAAATTGCTACTACTAATTTGTGTAAGTTTGTTTATGATCCTACACTTTAGTTGCTTTAGAGTGTGTAGTGATTAGAGCGCTGAAAATGCCGCAACTAGTGACTAGCCACAGGCCGCGCATGGCCTTTGATAGCAAGCTAAGAGAGCGCGGATTGAGTCGCCAAAAAGATCTATACATTCACTTACTGATTTTATCACTGTGATGCCATTTTTTCTCAGAAATCAATGATGGAAGGTATTCTTTCAACCATCTATTCCAAAAAGCATCTGCTAATGATAAATAAGTCAATTTTACAAATTTTTCATGTACATAATGTTTGAGCATGACATCTATCAAATTGAATTTCACCCGAGGACGCACCAATCAAAAAATGATTAGGCGTCAACGCTTCTTGATCCCTAGGATCCAATGAGACAAATGGTCGTGAATTTATAGAGTGCTCTACTTCAGCTATAATAGTTAGGAGTGTTTCCTCCTTAGGTGCGCATTGTAGCCAAATTACAGAAAGAGCAGTTTTTACCCAACGTATTAGTCTTTCCCATGCTTCTCCCATGTGTGGTGCTGCTGGAGGTATAAAACTCCACTCAATTTTGTTACGTGTAGAAAATTCATTTAACGCTTTTACATTTACTTTCTTTACGGCTTGTTTAAGTTCTGTGCTAGCACCCCGAAAAATTGTTCCATTATCACAATAAATTTTCAACGGTGCACCCCTGCGAGCAATAAAATGTTTTAAACACACGATTGTTGAATCAGAACTAAGAATGCGCTAATTCGATGTGAATGGCTCTGGTGGTTAGACGGTAAATAATGCTCCCCTACGTTTGTCTTGTCTTCTACCAATTTTGACTAGCATTGGCCCAAAATAATCGAGTCCACAGTGTGAAAACGGCTGTTAACGATAAGCTAATTTAGCAAAGGGAAGAGCGCCCATTTCTGGATTTGCAGGTTTCGTGCGCATTATTCTACAAACGCTACATTTTGCTATAAGACTTCGTGAAGCTTGCCGAAGGCCTAATATCTAATAAGTTTGTCTCAATTCATTTAAAACAGTATCGGTACCCCGGTGATAGTATTTATTGTGGTAATGTTTTATCAATAAGCTAGTGAAATAATAATTATAATACTAGTATATAGAATCACATTTCTACTTGTGATCTGTTGTCAGAATTCGGATACAGATCAGTAAATGATTACTGCTCTTTTGTAGAATCTAAAATCATACACGCGCACCGGGCCGAGAAGAGTCGTGACCGTTTCAAGGAGAACATTCGCGATAGAAGAAAAACTCAAAGAGTATATTAAAACAACGACTTTACGGCTCAAGAACTAGATCGAAAACTCGATGAGACCAAAAAAATCTTATAAACGTAAACAAGAAGAGCAAGCGATGGAGCTAGTTCAAGATAATTGACGATGTACAGAAGGACCAGTTTGGCCATAGATATACGATAGTCACACGAAAAATCAGTAAAATAAGACAAGGAGTCGATGCAGCCAGAGACGGTCGAGTAGATAATCGATTCAATATTCCCTCTTATCCTATCCTATTGAGCAGAGGCAAACTTGGCTAGTTGTTTTCTAAAAAGTGGTAGGCGCCGAGACAAATAGCGTTGCCCAGTAGCAGCCAGGGCTGATTCTGGAAACGTACAATCAGTGTCTCCTGCAGAAAGTATTAAGAATACAGTGAAAAAAGTGTGACTGGTGCTGATTGAGAAATTGAAAAGACAAACGAGCGCTAATCCATCTTACAGACCGCAATAAGGGGAATCAGGGATAAGACAAAGAACGAAAGATGCATATTATTCAGCGAGACCAACCGTAGTGCTGGTGACACTCGGCGTTAACAACTCTTTAAATTCATCTATATAAATTATTAATATTAAAGATCTTCAGGTGGTTGCAAGTCACCAAAACTGTCGAAGTAGAAAACATTATTACCATTTTTACGATAAGCTACCCAGTGAGTACCAGACCCTTTTTTATCATCTAAATTTATAATTGCAGTTTCTCGATAATGACTTTTATTTGCAGGTAAATCATTTCTCATGTAGACTCCTCGAAAATTTGGTAAACGTATTATGTCAACAATGTTTTTTTTTTCTTTGCGAACGTTTTCGTTGCATACGTTTCTGCTTACGTTGTTTCAAACAAATGCCATAACCTGTTTTATGAGGTTTTAAGTAAAGTCACTTTCCGAGTGCTAACATTTCTATTTTTTTATTATGTCGTTTTTGTTCTTCAATTTGCTGCTTAGCATCATTTGCCCTATTAATAGCTTGAGTGATACCTGCAACCCCTCCAGCAAGTGAGCCTACAGCACTCAAACCAGCAAAAATAGGAATTAGAGCTGGAAGAAAACCACCTACCTTAGGCACAGGTAGTACAGGTGGAATCTTGATATTTGTTTTTCCACCTACATTTTTTATATGTTTACGAGCTACCATTAAAGCTGATTTGATTGAACTATGTGAATCATTGCTAGGAATGAATGATTTCGCCGTATACTTGATCACATTTTTCAATGCTAACAATTTTCTTTTGCATCTTTCTTCTCTTTCCACTGAGTCCCATACCTAACTTTGATTTTACTTTCATGATATTTGAAACAGCAAAAGCAGCTGCTTTTTCACGTAAATTAGCGTCACTAGAGGTCACTCGTTGCCACGCTTTTTCCGCTAAAACTCTATCAGCAACGTTTCTTGCCTGAATATTGTTAGGATTCCCTGAGTAAGCTATATCATGTTCTTTACATGCAGCGTCTAGAGGATTTATTCCAAGATCTCCACGTGCTAACGTGCTAACTGCTCCACGTCTCCACTAGCTCTACGGTTTCGTGCCTGGACCATAGTAATGATAACCAGGCAAATGTAATTCTGTAGGTAGCTTATTTATTAACTTATTTACAAAACCCGATCCGTTATGGGTGATCATCACTCTCGGGAAGTTTTCTATAAACTGACATAAACACTATAAATGTATGCTTTTATACTTATATCCAGTCAGTTGGAATTGATCTTTAAAACAAGATGGATCTGCAAGAACAATCACTAAAATTACCCTAAAGTATTATTAAATTATTAATTTATATAATATATAATGATCATGTGAATACAGACATGTCATATAAAAGATTTAAAGATTTTTGTTCATCATGTTGGAATAGTAATCACGGCTTTCTTGTAATTGACAAAGATTCAAAAATTAATGATGGACGTTACAGAAAAGGTTTCGTTAAATTTATAATAAATATACAACGCACGGAATAAGTTTAGTATTCGACTGTGAGACTTGAAAGTGACAAGATGGCCGATTTTAATCAACGGATTGCTGTGTTGCGAGAAGTAGAGAAGGCTCGTAATGCTATAAAACGAAAACATACTTTATTGAAAAGTCAGAAAATAGATTTTGAGAAAGCAGTAAATGATTCTGTTAAGCCTATTGTTGATCCACTGGAAAAGTTGATACATGTAACTGAGACAACAAATCACATGAAAGTGAAAAGTGAACCTAAAGTAGAAATTGGGAGGAAGAAAAAAATAAAAATAGAAAAAGTGGAGAAAAAAGATGATATTGTAGAAGATAGTGAAGATGATATTGAACTTGAAACTGAAGATGATACTAAGTTTGAGTCTGCTTTAAGTGAGTCTGAAGAAGAAGATTTTGAAGAGACTATTAGAAAGAAAAAAAAATAATATAGAAGACGAGTACATAGACTTATTGTTAAATGGTCAAATGCAAACTTTAGATACAGTATATGGTGTACGAAGAATGCGTAACGATAAACTCAAAGTCGGTGATAGTTTCATAGATTTTGATGATAATTTCATTACGATTGGTCAGAAAAAGTATAAAAAGAGGCCTGGTCTCATTCAATTGTTATTCATGAAAAATCCAGATTAAAGTTTAATTACGGATGAGGATATGAAAGATTATGATGAAATTTTAAATGATACCAACGCACATAGAAAATATTATCTTCTACATGAAGCTATCCGTGTGCAAGACAGTAAAAAGTATACTAATTACATTGGCAAGTCTATCAAGGAAGTCAAGCTTAAAAGAGGTAAAGGCTTATCGTATAAAGTTGCTCGTAAAAACGTATATATGGACTACATTTATTGGGATGATCCAAATGAGCTTGTTGATCGTTTAAGATTGCTTACTGCTGAAACAGCAGCTGGAAATCAGAGTCATATAAATGAAATACAATCCATTATCGAAGAACTCCGCGAAGCTGAATATATTTATTAATGTGTAGAGTAGAGCTATTACTCAATATCAAAATGAGTATCGATGTATTCGAACGACAACTGATCCGTACTGACACAGTTCGCGATCCATCAGGTCAGGGTTTCAAGCTTACTGCAGACGGACAATTTGATTTGGAAAATCATAAATTGTGTAACGTGGCTGATGCTACGGAAGCAAACGATGTGATAACGTTAAAATTTTTTCAAATTCATTTTTAGCTTGTGCTCTCATTGAGCTATTCAAGTCTATGTAAGACTTTAACCATGGAGATTGTTTGAATTTTAAAACTCGATGTATTTTACTCAAACGAATGCTATGAGCAATGACTTGTTTCAAAGCTCTATAATCGATGACATAATTTTTCTTATGCTGAAGTGTAGCCAATAGTTTTTTTTGCTTAGATCCAGGAGGTGTTAGATGCTCTGGGCAGAAGGGTAAATCATTGTGCTCATCATGCAATTCATAAGGGTACTCTAAATCAACTTCTAAAATATAACCGTTTGGAGCATTATCTGCTACTGAGAAAAAATTGAAATTCTCGCAATCAGTTATCCACTCAAAGTCATCGTATGGAAGATACTGCGATTCTCCATAACCGTAAAGATTGTTGGCATCTAAGTAAATTAAAAAACTGGTTTCTTCATCAGTCTTATAATCCTGCAGCATGTATTTATTGTTAGCAGTCGCATATTGATGTGAGCATTGACTTAAACCTCCTCAAATACCTCGCTCTATGAATAAAACCATGTCAATATCTGTCAATAGTTTTAATCTAATACCTGAATGTTTAAGCATAGCATCCCAAGAAAATCCTGGTGTAGTATAATAATGTGCAGGATCTAAGCCATACGCCTTTATACTATGTTCTCGAAAATTTTCAAAAACATCTGCGAGTAATAATATATCAATTTTCATGTATAAATCAGAATATTCACCCAATGTCTGTATGTTAAACGAATGCCATACATTTTGCGCATGTTCATAGTCTTCCATGCTTATTCCAGAATCATTGAGTGTACTGAAAAATTTGTCTAGATCAGGTAAAGTCGTTTCATCCAATTTATCCCACGAAGTAATGTACTCATATGGGAGTACACCTTTTCTCGTCAGCAGATTAATTTTTTCTTTTTCTAAGCTTGAAAATTCTCTATCGACGATCTTATATTCTTCGAGATATGAGGATAATTTTTCGAGCGATGTAGACGTGAAACGAAAAGAATCAATGAATTTGAATTTAATATCACTATTCTCCACACTCTTCGTAAACGAAATGTACTTCTCTTTTGTTATAGGAAGTAAATAGACCTGTCCAGGAAAATGATTTGATACATCTGAGATTATAAAATGAGCATCATAACCACTTAAGTTGTGAAATATTACAGGTATAATTCTAGAATCTTGATAATTGAGATTGCAACCAGCATATGCAGCTTCACGATATTTTCCTGAAAGGTGACAATGATCTTGAACTTTTACATTACTGTCCGAAAATGATTTTTCACAAATATGACAGACAGTAGCAGTATTAAAACTAATTATTTCGTCCGACGTTAGATGAGTCATAGGTATCACATTTTTATGTAAATCGGTGACACGCATTTCAATAATTCGCAGTTCTTCAACAAACCAGTGAGCGGCTTCAACACCCCTATAAGATCTGTATACAGATAGAGTATCATCGTAAGCACACTTAAGATAATAGCTAATGCTATAAATTTCATGCTTTTGCATAGGCGTTGTATTACTCTCACTGTCGTCTTTACTTTCAAGTGGTTTTAATAGACATTCACAATCAGCATACATTGTAAATGGCACTTGTTCTTTAAAACCATAGTTTTGAAAACTACGTAGTCTCGGCCCTCTGTAGGGAGTTTAACTTTATAATCGCTTAGGAGTTTACAGTGTTCTTCATGCATTGCTAATTTTTTTTCATTAAAGAAAAAATTTAAGCATCGGTCGCATATAAACCTTTTTCCTTTCTACGTGCAAGATTATCACTTACTAAGCGTGATAGATTTTTTATATACACAAAGTGAGATATGTTCTCTTCCAAAGAGTCAGTTTCCACTTCAGTGAGTAAAAGAAGATTTACATGGTTTTCTTTTTTCTCTGATGTCAGATAGAGAGGTACAATACTCTTCTCATCAAGTCCAAAAACATTTACTGAAATTCCATTGTTTTGCTTCTCAAACTTTGGAATTTTTTTCAGTGAAACTGGAAATTCAATTCCACTCATATTAAGTTCATCTTCATATGAAAAATAATTTGTCACTCGATTCAGATGTTTTTTTGATGGAACAGGGTGTAAGGCAGATAGAATTGCCCATTTGAAGCATTGATTATCAGAATTTTTAACATTTATGCATGCTTCTTTTTTAATCAAAAATTTTGGCAGAGGTATATACGAGCTACCAGTACGTATTGGATTAAATACATTCAAGTTAATTCGTATATTGACAATTGAATGCAAAGTCCAACCAGAATCTTGCTCCTTAAACTCCTCTATGTTAGTGAGAAGAGGTTCCATGATGTGATCAATAAACCACTGTTTAACTGTGGATGTTGTAAAAATTTCTGTATTTTTTGTATTGAAATGCTTTGTTTCAATACATTCTCACTCTTCATCACCATCCACATTTTTTACAATTTTTTTAAATTTACATGATAAGACTGAATTAATTTTCAGTGGCTTATCATTCTTCTTAAAAAAATTTTTTATTCGCCTAATGAATAAAACTGAAGCATCTTGTAAAAAGTTCTTTACATCAATATGCTAAATATTATCTACTATACTGGTACGCATCCTATTATTAAATGCACTATCTACATCAATCCATCTTACACATGCATTTATCTTATTTTGTACAAGTCCACCACCGGATTTTGTCAATCTCTCATGTAATTTTATCTTAAAACATTCAATTTTACTAATCATATGTATAATTGATTGTTTTTCAAAGACAGAGAGTAGTTTGTCTTTCAAGACATAACGTAACTGTTTGAGACATAAATCACACTGACTTTTCCAACGATTTATCACAATCGTATCAGTAGTAGGTCTAGAAAATAAAAGCTCTTCAGCTTCCTCCAGATGATTCACTAATGATCGAAAATTATCTAAAAGAGTAGCCATGTCTCTTGCTTGTTAACAACTAAAAAATTAAGTCAGCTTCTGAAAATATATAATCTGGAAAAAGATAAAACTATCATTAATATTCAAGAGAGGGTAAAAATTATAAAGATAGAGATTAGTTGATAAAGAAAGTTATTAATTAATTAAAATGAAATTTCTCCGTATTAATTAATGTTTTCATATATTTGATTTTGCCTAAACTTTATAAAAGAAATAAAACCTATTATAATTTCATGTACGAATTCAAATATCTAATTTGAATTTTTGAAAATTCCCGCCAGCGCTGAGCGCTAGGATCGACGCGCATGCGCTCTAAGAAAGAGTCGACATATACTTATTGAATTCTGATTTATTGTTCAAAAAAAACAATAGATACTATAAATAACGCTAACTATTGTAACGCCCCGTAAAGCTCCGCTTTAAAAAATTAATAAAATTAAAATAAAACTAAAATTTATATAAATACATTTTTAGAATGTACGCGAGTATCGCGCTTCCCCACTGTCGGCTAAACCCGCGCTACAGCTGACAGCGCAACTACAGCAGCGCCACGAGCCAGCAAGCGGCGAGTATTAGCAGAAAGCAGCAGCGAAAGAGTAGGAGAAGCGGTACAGCATGCGTGTATATATGTATATAGCGAGCGGCGAGCGCAGCGGCGCAAAGTAGGAGAAGCGGCGCAGCGTGCGCACATGATAGTTAATTGTATGATTTGATTTTGTATATAGGTATGAATGTAAGTGTGAATGTATGAATGTGAAAGTAAATTAGGCGGCGCGATCCCCGCTCTCTCCCAGGCCTATATAAGGACCTGCACGGCCAGTCGGAAGGCACTAGCTTTAGCGCAATTTAAGCGCCTAGTCAAAACTCCTGAGCAACTTATGCCTGGAAGTTAAATATTTCTATACTTATAAAAATTTAAAGATAGGCAACGATATCGCATAATAACGCGTATCCGTCCTATACTTGCAAAATTTTCAAATTCATGACAAAACTAACTTAGAAAAATTTCGTTACCGTATTTAAACTTATAAAATTTTCAAATACGAGCTATCAGATAACGCAAGCTTAAGTGTATCTGCATAAGATCTCTTCTTGAAACATTACGATTTAATCAGATAACTTAAACGTGTATCTGTTTATTTATTTTTGTAAAAATCAAAACGGATTTACCTTTTCGGATTCATATGATGTTATAGAATATATGCAATATTTATGCAATATTCCATAAAATATAATTATTTGAATACATATACTCTTTGTTATAAAGAACAAAAATCTTTTTATTTGCAAGGGAATCCTCACTACCTGGTATCCCGGACCTGAACAACTATAGTTATCAAATCATTATAAAAAATAATAAACAAAATTTATTATTAGAATCTGTCGTCAAAATTACGACACAGATAAAGTAAATGTTCACTACTTTTCTATAATAAAGTTTTTCGCAGGACCGAGAAAAGTCGTGACCGTTTCACTATACCAATTTGATATTTGATTGATTTTAATTCAGTTTCTAATCTGATATTAATGCATTTAAACCAATATGATTGAGTAAATCCTATTAAGACTGGTTATAAAATATATAAAATTGATTTCAAAATGACATTTTTAGTAGGTATGGTTAAAATATTAATACGTTAAATTAAAATAACATTATTTTATATAATTTTTACTTTTATTAATAATCTTAAATGAATACAAATATATAAAGATATAATTAAAAAAACTTAATATCCTAATCAGTATTATAACTACTTACAATAAAACATCTTATTAAAACTATAAAATATAAAAATATAAAATTATAACCTAAATAATTTTACAAATCCTTAATCGCTATTATATGAATCTAAAATAAAAGGTACGCTTTTGATCTTCTTCCTCCGTCTTTTTTTTGATGGTTCAGTGGTGATGGTAGTGGTGGTGGTGGTGGTGGTAGTGATGGTGGTGGTGGTAGTGGTGGTGGTGGTGGTAGTGGTGGTGGTGGTGGTGGTGGATGAATCATAGGTAAAGGGATCGAAATCTGGCATAGGTGTTGTTGGGGTTGATGGTGTTAAGGATCGAGTGGGTGATATTAGGGGAGGAGATGATAAACTTGAAGGGCTTAATAGTAATGGGGAGAGGGGTGCGGGAATATTTTTAATAAAATCTATAATAGGTTGAACGTTCGACCTATATCTTTCAATAACTATTGCAGGTGCTGGAATAGGGGGAGGAGGGAGGGTGCTTAAATTAGGAGGATTATCTATGACATGGATTATAAGATGTGAATCTCCACGGACGGGGATTATTTTAGGAAGTTGTCGCACGTTGTCGTTCGCTGGCGATGGCAATGGAGCAGTTATTGTTTCCTGAAAAAAATATTAATAATGAATATTTTAAATTAACGTTTCAGTTAAAAAGAGAGCGGGAGAGCGAGAAGGAGATAGAGAAAGAGAGAGAACGCGCGCGCGCAAGAGAGAGAGAGAGAGAGAGAGAGAGAGAGCGCGCACGTGCGAGAGAGGAAGAGAGACATACGGACAGACAGACAGACTGACAAAACTGCGCGCACGTCTATTAAATAAAATTTTTTTTTTAAATAAAAACGACAAATAATACTTACGTTTGTCGGCGTCTGTGGAGCTAACGTTGACGATGAAGGAGTATCATACTATGAAAAAAATAATTAATATTTAATATGCTTTAATATATTTGTTTAAATAAAATATAAAAATGATATTTTTACTTACAAAATTTTCTGCTGTAGTCTCACTCAAAGATGATGTCAGTGTGCTGCATTTTTGCTATAGAAAAAATTTTAATTTAATAATTTTTTGGATACTTACTGATACCGATGACTGTGATTCCTCATATCGCAATCGTTCCATCATCGTCACACATCGCGGATCCTTCTGATGAACATCAAACATTTTACACTGTTCGCTCTCACTACATGTAGGGCTTCGCGAAGTTGAAACCCTAACATACTTTTTTTCTAAAATTAAAGTATCGATGCGGATAATCGAACTCATTTTAAACTCAATGCTGTGTTACTCGGTGAAAGAAGTAACCAAGACTGACTGAAAATCCGTCGGGTGGACCGAGGAATTTTCACGTCATACAAAAAAAAAACGTAAACACCCTTACGTGTGCAATAGGACTCTGTTCTCGCGCGCTTTGTTTCACTGCGACACATGTTCGAAATTTCCTACGGAAATTTCACTACAGTA
>QLSS01000230.1:158164-193688 GCA_024372645.1 Trichomalopsis sarcophagae
ATATATATATATATATATATATATATATATATATATATATATATATACTAGGGGGGGTTCCCCCCTGCTCGCTCCGCTCGCCAACCCCCCACTTTAACTTTTAATTTTAAAACGACATATGCAAAATTTAATTCTTTATTAAACGATATTTTAAAAAATAAAACTTTTGGAGAAGTACTCGCTTACGTATATACTATAGAATTTCAAAAAAGAGGATTACCACATGCTCATATCGTTGTGACATTACATCCTAATAACAAGATGATGACACCTGAATCAATAAATAAATTCATTTCTGCTGAGATTCCAAATAATTCTAATAAAGATTTACAAAAATTAGTAATTAAACACATGTTACATGTACCACACACAAATACATCTCCTTGTTTTAAAAAAAATAGTAAAACCAAAACTACTTGTGATAAAAATTATCGCAAAGAATTTTGCACCAGCACAACTTGTCAGAAAAATTTTCCGAAAGAATTTTGCGAAAATACAACTTTTAAAGAAAACGGTTATCCATTATATCGTAGACGAGATAATACATCTGAAAATCATACGTATTCCACAAAAAAGTATAAAGAAATTATTCCAGTTGATAACCGTATGGTGGTTCCTTACAATAGCTTTCTACTGCAAAAATATAAATGTCACATAAATGTAGAATATTGTGCATCAATTCTAAGTATAAAATATATATTTAAGCATTATGCAAAATTAAAAAAATAGAGAATAAAGAAAATGATGAAACAGGTGCTATAATTCATGATAAAATTACTCATTTTATTGATGGAAGGTATTTGAGCGGAATGGAAGCAGCTTGGCGACTACAAGAATTTCCATTATGTGGTAGAAGCCATACTGTTACACGTTTAGCAGTTCATACTAAAGATCAACAAAAAATTATTTTTGAAGAACATAAAGAGTCAGAAGCATTACGCAACACGGAAACAACTTTAACAGCATGGTTTAAATTAAATAAAATGGATGATTTTGCAAAAAATATTAAATATGTTCAAATTCCGCAATATTACAGATTTCATCAAAAAACAAAATCTTGGATAAAACGATCGCGTAATTATAAATTTAGTGCCATCAGACGATTAAATGTTGTATCTCCAAAAGATAGTGAAAGGTTTTTTCTAAAGTTGATTCTAAACCGAATGAAAGGTGCTACTTCTTTTGAAGATTTACGAACTTATGATAATACACTGTATCAAACTTATAAAGAAGCAGCACTTGCTATGGGTTTAGTAGCTGATGACTCTTGTGTTTATAATATTTTTCAAGAGGCCTGCCAAATAATGTTGCCTTTTCAATTACGTAAATTTTTCGCTTGGTTTATATTAGCAGAAAACATTCAAGGAAATACAATTTGGAATAAGTTTAAACATTTTTTCACTGAAGATTTTATAGAAAATAAAGAAAATAATGCTTTATCTCACATTCAAAGTATATTAGAAACAGAAGAAAGATGTTGTAAGGATTTTAGTTTACCAGAACCTGATAATCTTATTGTTAATGATGACGTGTCTTCTGAAAATCTATTGCATAGTGCCACTATTTTTAAACAAATGGTAAATCAATTAAATGAATATCAACGCTCTATTTTCACAGAACTCATTAACAGCAAAACTAAAATTTATTTTATTGATGGTCCTGGAGGTTCAGGAAAAACTTTCTTATATAAAACTTTAATACACTATTATATTTCATTAAACAAACAAATCTTATCAATGGCTTGGACTGGTATTGCTTCTATATTATTACCAAAAGGAATAACAAGTCATAGAACTTTTAGATTACCTTTGGATTTAGATAATGTTGATACTGCTTTTTTAAAATTTGAATCAGATAAAAAAAAAATTAAGGTTGGCTGATTTAATTATTTGGGATGAAGCATCTATGATTCAGAAGAAAGCTTTAGAAATTATAGATCAAACCTTGCAAGATGTATGCTGTAATAAAATACCTTTTGGAGGAAAAATAATTGTATTAGGAGGTGATTTTAGACAAACTCTTCCAGTAATGAAACATGGTTATAGAAATTCTATCGTTGAGGAAACAATTAAATATTCCAAATTATGGCCTCTTTTTAAAGTTTTAAAATTAAAAAAAAATATTCGTTCTAATGATAAAGAATTCTCATCATTATTATTAGATTTAGGAGAAGGTAAAATTAATCCTTTTAAAATACCTCAACTTTGGAAAACTGATAATGTTTGTGACAAAATTTATAGCAATATTAATCAAAACATTTCTATAAATTCTGTTATTTTAGCTCCTCATAATGAAGATATTAAAATCATTAATGATAAAGTATTAAAAATGTTATATGGTGATTCAAGGACATATTATAGCATAGATTACGCAACACATAAGGGTGTAGATCAAACAGACGAAAATATTCATCTAAATTATCCAATTGAAATGTTAAATGAAATTAGAGAAGGTCTTCCACCTCATAAATTGGACTTAAAAATAAATGCAACAGTTATGTTAATTCGAAATTTGAGTATAATAGATGGTCTATGCAATGGAACTCGTTTAAAAATCAGTAAATTATATCAATACAATATTGAAGCAGAAATAATTACAGGAGAGAATATTGGAAATAAAGTCTTTATACCGAGAATCACCTTAAATACTGGAGAGAACTCTTCATTCCCTTTTACTCTTTATAGAAAACAATTTCCGATAATTTTAGCTTTCGCAATAACAATAAATAAATCTCAAGGACAAAGTTTTGATTCTTTAGGAATTTTTCTCAGACGGCCATTATTTTCCCATGGTCAATTGTATGTAGCTTTATCTAGATGCAGAAATCCTAATAAAATATTTATTCAAAATGAATTAAAAGATTCTTCAAAAATCGATAATATTGTGTGGAGTGAGATTTTTAAAGATCAAATTTAAAATATATCCAAATGCAGAAACAGACAGAACAAGCATACAAATAATCATGAAGTTATAAAACAAATTAGTTTGATATTTTTATAGACCATGATGTAATAATACTTAGTTAATAATTAATGATTATTTGTACACTTTTACATGAAAAAAGTTCAATTCTGATATTATCGTGTTTAAAAATTATATTTTGAACAGGTTAATAATTCATAAATATATATGTATATTTGTAAATTAATAGTAGTACACCTGAAAACTTTTTTCAGGTAAAAGTGTTTCTGTCCGGATGAAGGATAGTATAAGGTGGAGTTTTACGGAAGGAGGAACTTCCTTATGTAAAACTCTTTTGGTACTCTTATGGTATCTACTGTGGTTATATGGCTCTAGGCGATGATTCCACTTTTTTTTAGATTATTGTATAAAAATTTTAATTAATAAAAATAAATCAGTTTTAACAATTTCATTTTTAAGTGCATTACAAAAAACATTAGAAAAATTAATTTTTAACAATAACCATAATTTTATAGAATTTCATCATGTTATGAAATTATATGAAATTATCGGTAATTTTTATACAATAAAATAAAAAAAAAACAAAAATCAACGCACCTGAAGTACATTATTATTATTACATAATTCTAATGATGTGCTTCTGACAGTACGCCTTGGGTGGTGTAGAAATCTGTCAGAATTAATTAATTCACTCATTCGCCTTAAACTTAATAAATATCATCAATCATCTTATAAAGTTCTTTTTTGTCTTGATTAAGTGCACTTTAATTTCCATTAAAGTATTATTACAATAGATTACTAAAATATCCTCACAATTTCTGACTGAATTTGAATTGTCCTGATACTTAGGAGACATGGAATGCAAAGATTCAAAATGATTACTGACTGAATTATGAGTATTATTTTGATTGGTATTATTTGGTATATTGTAGCACCGACTACTGATTTGGTACCTTTATTATTTTCAATAAATGTGGTAGTCGATACTGGTTTAAAATCTGAACTTTCTTCAAAAACACTAACTAATATATCTTTTATAGCCTCATGTTTCTTTTCTATTTAATTCAGTGTTGTGGTTCGTTGTGTGAATCATTATCTGATATTTGATATTGATTTGAATATTGTTCTATAATTCTTTTGTATTTCATTCAGTGCTGTTGTTGGTTTGCTCTATGAATCAATAATGTTAACATAATCGTCTTATAAAGTTCTTTGAAAATTTGATAAATTGAATAATTACAATCTTAATGTTCGTCAAGATCCTATAACTTATTTACTCAGTCCATATGGTTTATGAACTGTTAATGCGGCCATATTTTATTTTTCGACGTAGTGAAAATATGACGGTCTCAAGCCCGATAACGTAAATATGAACATATAGGGGAGTACAAAGAGAGTGGAGGTGAAGTGGAGGAGACGTGGATAGGAAATGGAGGGGACGTGAAGAGAAAGTAGAGGGAAATGGAGAAGTGGAGGGGAAGTGGAGGGGAGTTGGAGGGGGTGGAGGGAAGTGGAGGGGTAGGTGGAGGGGTAGGTGGAGGGGGGTGGAGGGGGAGTGGAGGGGAAGTGGAGGGGGTGGAGGGGATTTCAAGTTAGAATCACGCTTAAAACTATATATTATAGGAAGATATATATATATATATATATATATATATATATATTGCGAGGACTGTGGATTCAGGGTTGATTATACGAAAGAAGACTTGTGTAGCAATTATGTAGGTAAATGACTTTGAACGCAATAATACCAATATAATAGTAGAAGTAAAAAATATATTATTGATTAATACAGTAGAACGTTGAATTCAGGACAATATCTCTGAATCGCTTAGCAAGTTTAATCGCACTTTGTAAGATAATGATTAAATAAGACGGTGTTCTCAAAAAAATGAATCTAAATACTCTTGATGAAACTATATAAGTAATTAACAGTATTCTCAATAAAAGTAATTTATAGTACGAAGTAAGTTGAAATAGTTTCAATTATTTATTTTATGAATTATGTTTCAGCAACAGTTGAGCTACCTGTAGTTCTTGGGAGACAAGAGACGATTGTTTGAATGCTACTAGAACATAGAAAGAAAGTATAACACTTACAAGGAAGGGTCCCCAGGTGTACCTCACCGATTTTGATCATTTTGTGATATGTTGTAGTACTCGAGAAAATATTAGACACGTGTTTTTTCTTACGTGCTAACTCGTCGATTTAAGGGGTGAAAATCACCCTTGAAGTTTGCCCCCAAAAACAGGATTTTTCTAATATCTCAAAAACTATTTGGAGTTTTTAAATAAAACCAACGCTAAATTCTTTATTATAAAAAGACGCTACTGTAGGCACAACTTTTACCTCGAAGGGTGTCAAACCCTGTTTTTTTTTTAGGGGTAAATGTGCAATTTTTCACTATTTTTTCAATATAAAATTGATCAAATCGGCTAGATTTGGTTGAAAATTGCACTACCATCAAGAAAATAAGAAATTAAAGTTGACGTGTTTCGAGATTTACTAAGAAAAATTTTTTTTCTTGATTGTTTTGAAAAACCCTTGAGGTTATTTTTTTATTTTATCCTTAAATGAAAAATTAGATCCATGAATAATTTTTCAATTTATGACGAGGAATGCTGTTAACTCGTCATAACCACCCCAGCATATAATCATTATATTATTTAATGTAAATTAGCTACATGTTACAGGTGAGCAGCGGCAGAGAAGCAAAAGGGAGCTCACCATAACGGTGAGTGGGGAGAGGGTGAGAGAACTTCGCGCGCGAGACTTAGAACGCGCGCGACAGATTCGTTCGAGCTAGCTAAAGAGTAATATTGTGATCACGAATTCCTGTGCGAGAGTGACCGGTGCTTTCTGTAACGGCATCACGGCTACGTTTGAGGCTTCTTTGTGCGTCCTCGCCTCAACTCCGTCCAACCTGCGACTACGCCAACTCGCCTGCGAAGGAGACGTCCCGGGCTCGAGCATACCCGAAAGCGAGCGAGAACCGTCAACCGTAAGTGTCAGCTCTCTGATTTTCTCTCTCACTAGCTCTCTCCCGATCTCTTGTTACGTTGTTCCCTTGCGTCTCGCACACCCGCGCGTGTGCTCGTGTATTTTATTTCGAGTGCATACAATATATTCTCTTCTTTCTAAACCTAACGTCTGAGTCCGGAGTTATTTCTGCGGACCCGCTTCCCGTCTCCTCTAAACTACGTTCCCCGCCGCCTCCGCGGGCACGCGTATCACTTCACGATACTCGTGCATGTTAACTGCAGCTAGCCATATTTGACCTTGGCCGGTCCACTGCGAGCCTCGGGCACATCCCGAGGAAACGAGACCTTGTCTTGATTATTTCGAGGTGATTCCCGCGACAGTAATTGCATTGCACGCAGCTAACGTCTGCGCGATTGCTGCCGAAAGCTTCACCCCGTTATATTGGTGCCCATTCGTTAGTGGCCTTTTATTTATTAGAGGACGGATTGTTTAGCGGAACGCGCAATTGCTTTTCGAGTCGAACAAAGAAAATAAAGCGACACGCACGAATTCGGGAAAGTTCGTCAAAATTGAAATTAAAGATAGAAGCGAGGTGAGAACACTTCGACGCGAGTGTTTATTAACATTGCGGCGAGAGCGCAAGAACGCAATTGTAAACACTCTGAGTCGTCAAAACGTAGGCACAGTTCGCGGCGCAACTAGATCTCAAATATTTAGAGAATATTATTTCGACGCCGCGGTTAGCGTTATTTAAACTACTACAGCGCATAAATAAACAACAAAGAAGAAAATGGATAATCCCAGCGCTGGCCAATTCGACGTAGCACGACAAGTAGCAACATGGGTATACGAAATGCCAGAAGAAAGCATAGTAGATGTTCTTACGAACTTAGAACTGACAATCTCGGAACATAGATAGGTTAATTAGGCGATTATGCGGCGACTACACTGCAACAGATTTCGTAGAGGCTACTGTACCAGAAGAAATAGCAACTTCAAGAAGAGCAGCGAAATTGCAGAAAGCGCTACTGAGCGTTCTCGCGATTGTCCTCCGCAACGAAAAGTCAAATTCTTGAGCGCCAACGCCCATATCATGAGCGCAGTTCCGATATGGAACTTACGAATATGGCAACAGGAGCACCGTTATACCATAGCTCACCCAGACAATGGCTAGACAGACCCTCCTGACAACAGGGCTCAAAATAGTGACACCGTAACGCCTACAGCAGCAATGAGTGTGATAGCAGCTGCAACAACAACAATGAATATGCTGCGCGACAATCGCAACATATTGGCAGCAACGACCAGGAGTGCGAATACCACCGCCACAACAACAATTAGTACAACGATGACAACAACAGCGGCAGCGCGAAGAACAAACCAGGCGACAAATGTCGGTATTCAACAACAACAGGCAGAAATTGCAGCAGAAAACGAGAGGCTCAAGAGCAGAATCAGGAACCTAGATTACCTTGTGCAAGAGTTAGTTGAAGCCAGCCAAGTGAGCAACGCCTCACTACTACAAGTGAATACCCAACCGAGCAAACAGGTGCACTTTCAAGATACATTCAATATCAGACATATTGAGCCGAATGCGCACAGCACTCGTAATTCGGGAATGAATCCAACAGCAAGTGCCTTTCAACCTGCAGCAGAGGCGAGAGTCGATCATATGCAAACAACAGCTCAACACCAACAACAACACCTGCAGGGGGATCCTAGGAAGGGGGGAGAATTACCCTGGGGTAATCAGAACCCATTTCTCGATGCAGGACAGACTCTAGTCTACTCTAGCAACCCATTTATTACCGGGTAATCTTATCCGTTCCCGGGGAGTAATAAAAGCTCACGCCGAGATATCGGAAAAGTAACCAGGGAGTGGAACATCAAGTTCGATGGGCACAAGAACAGCTGCATTGAAGAATTCATCCAACGTGTCAATGAATGCAGAATGTCATCGCATCTTGACGAAGAGGATTCACTGAATGCCCTATTGCATATACTGACAGGGCCAGCGTTAGTCTGGTGTAGACAACTACGTCGCACATGGGTCACCTGGAGTGACTTCTGCCAAGCAGCTAGAAGAAGTTACGGAGTGGACCAAGATATACAAATGCAACTATTGGCGGAAGCGCAAGCTCGCACTCAAGGAAAAAAGGAAGCGGTCAGAGACTACATCTTTGCTGTACTGACCATTCTAAGCCGTCTAGACGTGCAACTGAGAGAAGAAGTCCAGCTAAGCATGATTTACGATAATATGCTGGCTGAAATTAAAATGCTGATGCCAAAGTCGAAGGTAATTAATTTAGATGCACTAATTACGCACGCTAGAGCAGCAGAGAAGTTGATCCACGATAGAGATCACTATAAAGCGCCACCCCCACCAGAAGTGTGTCTGATGCCACAGGTGGCTTACAAAGAAGAAGCAGACACACTGGGGCAGAAGGTCACGCCAAGAGGTGCTCCAGCAGTCGCCGAAATGACAGAGATACCCGCAGTGGCCGCGTATTTAGCTACGGTTTTTAAAGAAGCGCTAGCACAACTTAGGGTTCCTGGCAAGGCGAGTTCGCATGGCTCTCAGCCCCAACTGGCGATAAAGGCCGGAGGGAGCAAGCGGAGTGACCGGAAAAATCGGTCGAAAAGCACCTCCTCGATTACCATTGAAGAAGTGCCAGGCGAAAGAAAGTCGCGAAGAGAGCCCACGAGTAATCACAACGCGGGACAAACAAACCATGGTCCAGCTAAGCCTCCGATCAAGTGTTATGGCTGTGGTTGGCCTGGCTATTTATAAAAGGTCCTGTCCAGAATGCTCGCTCAAGGCGGGAAAAGGGCAAGGGAAACAGTAGATAGGGGTCTCTACGTTTCCGGAGGACACTCAAGGGACCTCCATTCGATCTCCTGGGGCAACGCCGCTATTTAAAAGTCATGATTCTGAGTCAGCTGGACTCAGAATGTATCCTAGGCACTGACTTTATGCGGGCGTTCAATGCGATACTCCTGCCTAGAGAGAATCGATTAAGGATTGAGGGAATCGAGGATTCAGTCCCTTTAGAACTGTCCACTCTAACGGATGGAGTGGCCAATACTCTTGCCATCGGTTTGGCAGATGTCACCTCTTCACAGCGCACTAGCTTAGAAGAAGTTTTGAATAGATGGCTTCCAGAAGGGGAAACCATACTGGGTTGCACAACTCTAATTCAACATGCTATAGATGTAGGGTCCGCAAGGCCTATCAAACAACGATACTACCCAGTATCGAGGAAAATAGAGGAGGAGATGCACGCTCAAGTGCTAAAGATGTTAGAAGCAGGGATAATACGACGATCAAATAGTGACTGGTCGAGACCAGTAGTCATGGTGCGGAAATCTGATGATACCTATAGATTCTGCATCGACTATCGGAAACTCAATGCTGTCTCTAAAGCAAGTGCGTACCCGCTTCCATACATGGATGCTATTTTAAATAAGCTACAGCATGCTCGTTATATTTCAACCATCGACCTCAGCTCAGCATACCATCAGATTCCGATGAAGGAGGAAGACATGCATCTAACTGCTTTCACAGTACCTGGGTTAGGTCTGTTTGCATTTACTCGGATGCCATATAGGGTAGTCGGTGAACCAGCAACCTTCCAACAACTAGCCGATAAAGTCATAGGGCCGGAGATAGAGCCACATGCTTTCTCCTACTTAGATGATATAATAATTACGACTGACAGCTTCGAAGAGCATCTGCATTGGCTTAATGTAGTACTCAAGAGAATTCGAGAGGCTGGTCTAACAATCAACAGAAAGAAGAGCAAATTCTGTTGCAGTGAGGTCAAATATCTGGGCGTCGTTGTTAACCGCGATGGCTTTCGCCCCGACCCCAGTATAATTGAACCTATTATGACGTACCCAGCGCCCAAGAATCTAAAGCAGCTACGCCGATTCCTTGGGATGGCTTCGTGGTACCGGAAATTTCTGGATAATTTTGCGACCATCGCCGACCCCTTGACTTCACTGACGAAGAAAAGCGTCAAGTATCATTGGGGCGACTCGCAAAAAGCAGCGTTGGAGCAGATAAAAACGCTAATTGCTTCTGCTCCCGTACTGCATCGTCCATCTTTTGATGACTTATTTGTCATCCAAACTGACGCGAGTTCTTCGAATTGAGAGCTCGACAAGGTCATCTTCGACGTCAAAGAATTAGATGTAATATTGAAGACCAGACGCATAATCCTCGTTTTCTTGCCATTTTAGCAATGGCTCATTTAGATCCATATATTTCGCTACGAACCATTCAACGTGAACTGGGTGTACCTCGATCAACTTGTAGTAGATATCTGAAGTCTGCCAGATACCATCCATATCATATCACACTGAATCAAGATTTAAATGAGCAGGGTCGTCAGCAGAGAGTACAGTTTTGTCAGTGGGCAAGAAATCAAATTAGAAATGAGCCCAATTTCTTCCAATTCGTGATGTTTAGTGATGAATCTACTTTCAACAGCATTGGACATCTGAACAGATATAACAGCCATTACTGATCTGCAATAAATCCACACTGGATGCAACAAATTGATTATCAACACCGTTGGAATAATAACGTTTGGTGTGGCCTAATCAATGGAAATTTAATAGGCCCATATTTTTTTAAAGGTAATGTAAACAATGAAAGTTTGATCGAAAATGAACTTCCAATCCTACTGGAACATGTTGATATGAATACAAGATATAGGATGTGGTTGCAACGAGATGGAGCTCCACCACATTACGCAAAAATAGTACGGAAATTTTTGAATGCTTGTTTCCCAAATCGTTGGATAGGTAGAAATGGTCTAATTTCATGGCCTCCAAGATCACCTGATTTAACTCAATTAGATTTTTATTTGTGGGGATACTTCAAAGACACAGTTTAAAGAGAAAGACCAACTACTGCTAACGATATGAGAATGAGGATTCAAAATGCCTGTTCTAATATCCCCCGTAATGTTTTGATACAAACTGCAGAACATTTCCAACAAAGACTTCAACTCTGCCTGCAAGTCGGTGGAGCTACTTTTGAACATTAATTGCCTTGAACACCTAAATAGATAATTAACTAATAATCAGCCCTTTTCAGGGCTAAATGGCGTACAAAATCCTATCGTGCAACCTCCCCGTGGTGTATGCTGGGTTACGCTAATGCCGAAGGTAAATAAAGGAAACATTTGAAGAGGCAATGGTCGACTTTTATACAAAAAAAACGACGTTAAATAACAGTCAAATGTCGTGATTCATTACTTTAATGTGAATTCTACAGATTAAGTTGTGGGTCCTGAACATCAAATTTGTATATATGATAGCGATTAAAATTTCCTTTGAAGTACAAACACAACATCACTCTAAAAGCAAAATTTTTCGCTTTTTTCATTTCCGTAATTACGAAGTAAGATTCTTACGAGAAAAATCAAAGTTAACCTTGGAATGACATTGGAAAGCAATCGTATTCCAATCGAAGACCATTGTTTTGAACGTACATTTTTCCGCTCTTTCCATTGCCGCTACAAATAATAGGGTTTCCAGTTAAAAATCAAAGTTAACCTTCAAATCTAAGGTCACCATTTGACTTCCTTCGCAAAATCCTACAATCTTGGTCTCTAGCATTTTTTCGATTGAGGCCTTCCTTCACGAGATATTTGCGTGTATCGATTAAAATGGGACACCCTGTATATATATATATATATATATATATATATATATATTTATTTATTTATTTATTAAAAATAAACAAATAAATCATCTCTTATTTTAGATATATATGAGCAACATGTAAATAGTGCGCTTTAAATTATAAATAATTGAATTATAATTATAATAATTATAATAATTTTAAGGGCTCCAAAATTTTAAAACCTAAAAATACTATGGTTGAAAATTTTAAGACCCAAAAATGTTAAAGCCCCAAATTTTCAAGGCCCAACAATTTTAAGGTCCAAAATGATATCCGCCTTATGATGTCCAGGTGTCAGGGTAACTCCTGGATGTTAAGTTATTGAGAAAAGATGTGAATGGCTTCACGCCACACAGGTCCGTTAGGCACTTCAATATATTAGTAGATATTCTAGTCTGATTCGATACGATTACAGCTAGAAATTCGTGCTTCTCATTTAGACAATCTGCAAACCAAGGTAGCCTCAAAAGTAAAAAGTCCATACTTATAACGATATCCCGCGTGACGTGCGAGCGTCCTATGGTTCGAGCAATAACCAGTGTATGTGCGTGATAAATGATTCTCACACTTTATACTTACTTTCACTCTTTCTTCAAACTTAATGTAAGGTATTCAGGGAAAACGGATAATAATATTTAATCGGATGAACAGTAAGATTACCAGAAAAAAAGGAAAATTACCTATTTTCCAGTGAAATAAACATTTATCCCACTTTTTCATTGCCACAGTTCACTGTATACCAACTCGGGCACTTGCGGCCCGATGGCCCGCACGCTCACAGCACTATAGGTTCACGTGCTGCTGCTTAGTCGCGCAGTCGCACATCCGCATAGATATCCTCGCAGACACATTGCCACAAAATTCAAACTCTTGCAACATGCATTGTTAGGGCCCATGACTCAGGTAGCAACTGTCACTGCGAACGTGAGACACTGTGGATGTTGTTTTCATAGTCTGTGAGGGTGAGCTGCCGTCACGCTGGTCCTGCTGCATCAGACGCTTACGTAAGCTGACCCCACGAAGGGTTCCACTACCTGCACCAGTGTCTTACGGTGCACGGGCTAACTCGAACGCCCTGTCAAGGTAATAGGCCGCTCCTACTGCGCCAACGTTGCTATTTGAACGTTGCAGAAGCTGCTCTATCTCTCGATGTTTGCTTGGGAAAACAAACAAAGCGATTAAACTCAAGCACACTCCCTCATTCATACAGCCTTAAAACACTCGACCTCAACCGCTTTAAAACCCCGTTGTTGCACGGTGAAATTTCGCCGTGTTACAACTCTTCTCTTTGTGAGAAAATAAAACGAGCCAGCGAATCACTCTGTCGAATTCCATCACTAATCCTGCAGGTAGAGTCTAGTCTTATTGTTAATCTTATATGTGTCAGATCCACCGCTTCTTACAACATACAGAGGAAGGCGAAAGCGCTGTGGAACGGAGTAGGTTCAGATAGCGAAGACCCCGGCCGTTTAAAGTCGTAATCAGGTGACACTTGATTTGTATAGAAAAATAAAATCGATTATCTATTCATTAATGATAACTTAAGTACTATTATGACCCAAGGACAACCCTATTTTAATGGAGAACATGACTAAGAGAAACTATTATACTGTATAAAAAAGAAAATAGCTTTAGGACACTTCAGTGTATTATAATCACTTTTGCTTCTTCCTAGAGGAGCTTTTAACGTCGCTCGGTTAAAATATATGTTGCAATAGTGATTGATAAAATTCAAGTTATACTGAAATCTTTTATCCTAATTTTTGATAGTATTAACAAAAAATATCTTGATAATGATCATAATATTTGTATTTATAGGCTGTTTCCAAATAAAGATAATTTACGCATATCTTTTGAACAAATGCAGTATAAGACTAATTCTTATGATTGCGGTGTTTTTGCTATAGCATTTGAAGTCGCTATTGTATTCAATATTTGCCCATGTAATCTATATGTATGTCGTTTTACTTGGCATTGGTGATTCGGACCAAAATCTCAAATCAGCCTATTCAAATAATTACATAATGAATTAGAGTTTAAATTTTTTAGCAGCCTTCGGCATTTCCAAAAAAAAACATCAATAGGTTTTGATTTGCAGCTCCAAATCTATTAGAAATTTGTTATCTTCAAAAATTAAAAACCACTATCCAATGCTTAAAATTTTTTTCAATTTTTTGAAAAGTTCTTGAATACAATTGAAAATCTATTGATATTTACTCTTTTTGAAATTGCTAATAAATAAGTATTATATAAATAAATATAAGGTTGATTTAAGATTTTGGTCCCAATCACCGATGCCAAGAAAAATGTGGAATTTTTGTCTCATGTACTTGAAATCATAATGCATGAACTAATGAATAAATTCTGATTTTAGTTTTGTTAGACAATAACTTTTGCTCTATTGTTATGTTGATCAAGTGGTGCAACAGCGCCAGGAAGACAAGTTTGAGAAGCAGACAAAGCCACGGCGCCCCCACTACTATTTACTTCTATGCTGGGGTTCGCATTTTTCATTACAAAGAAATAAATGCGTTTCTTTGTTGTCCCTAATATATTTTGACTTATATCATGTTTTATTATGCCAAATTATGATTTTCAACAAAAATATTGATAAAAACTGCTCATGTAAATACGTGTGAAGGCGGCCGCAATAAACACGGCATGCGCAGTTAGCGCGTGTGCGCAACATTCGCAAGGCAAGTACGCACGAGCGCGGAGAGCAGCAGCCGGCGAGCAACTCAACGACGACGCGCCAGGTGGCGCGAGCGTGTATGTGGTGCGCCGTGAACGCACCTATACATATCTGCGGAGCGCGCCTTTATAAAGCGGATCGCGCGGCACGATAAACAATTCTACTCAAGCTCCACTCCGGGTAGTATCGTACGCAAACGTTACTATAAGGAATAGCGAGAGATAGACCTGCGCCGACGAAACCCGAGACTCCGAAACCCGAAACTCTGAATTGCCGTCGTGAGCACACGAGGCACCCCGGAACACCCGAGAGACATCGAGCCTCGTCTACGTGAGCACACGTGACGATACCCAGTGCCACCGTTAAAATTCTAATCAACAAAGCCAGCCTTACGCCAACATCTCACGACTAGCTTTATCTCTGTGCGCACGCAGGATAAAGAGAGGGAAGCCGTGAGCACACGACTCCACAAATCCGAAGGATAACCTCAAAACCCGCCAACGATCTGTCATACCGCCACCGTACCGAAACACCACAGCTGCGAACACCGAATCATTCTTGTAAAAAAATCGCGTAGATATTCTTGTAAATTGTCAACCGCGTTAGTTTAAACAATTTTATTTGTTCTGTTTCAGTCGAAATTTAACAACTGATTCCAAATTGCTATTCTTTACTTAAGAAATATATTTTGTTATTATAAAAAATATAAAAACAGACTCTTTTCTTGCCCCTTTCCCCTATCCAGATCCCGCAACCGACTGACTATCCAGTCCCTTGGGGAAAGTTAAACCGTTACAGATGGATATTGCTTTCTTATCGGTTTTCAGCATGCTCCCTGACATGTAGTTTTTATTGTCTGTGTGTAGAAATAATTCGAGACTTTAAGTTAAGTAATCCTTTATTGACCAAAAAAATTTTGTTGCTTTTTATGATTAAATATAATAAACTTGACTTTGGTTGATTGATCCCAGTATTTTTATCTCTTTTTTTCGTTGCAGGATATATCAAACTCGTCTAACCTTTTTTAAAAGTTAATTTTTTTAGAGATATAAACAATATCTATTAATTTGCTTACTCAGATAACATGACCTAATAAAATTGTTGAACTTCTGGCCTCTTGAATTCTCTCGGATTGTCGTCCATTTTGCGTCCTTGTATGAACAAGTTGCTAACTTTGAAAATATTTGTTCCGTAAAATGTGGCTTCGTCCTTATTGCTTTCAATTTCAATTCGATAATTGCTGGTTATTAATGTTAAATTATTTGAGAGTGTGTATGCCAATGTTAGAGGTGTGTTTGTTAAAAAGTCAATTGTTTTTAAATCTTCAGGGAGGATTTGATGACATATATAGTCGATCTGATATATCAACTGACATTTTCTTAGAAATAATTATACTATTGACCCATCCAACTTCCATGGAATTGTTATGATTTCCGTCCAATTATTCTCGTTGATTATAGCAAGTCTTTGAAATAAGGAAAATTCAATGGAATCGAGGATAGAAATTTTCATTGTATAGATTATGAAATGATGGATAATGGAAAATTGTAATTTTTTTAATAACCACTAGTCAGCTGAGCTTATCTCACCTGCTAATCTTTAATGCTTGATGCTTGACATATATTAAACTGATTTAACTATATTCATCAATGTATATTAATGAGCATATACAGATATCCGCATTCTGCTGTTTTTCATAATTTTCTAGATAATTGTTAATTTTTCTCCAAATAGTCAGAATCTAGATTCCCGAATATATGGGGAAATCTACAGAAAATATGCAGTTAGAGTGCTCGAAAATCCGAAAAAAAAATTCGATGCTATATCGCCGCTACTACACTTTTCTTATCCTTTGAGGTCTATAGAACACTGAAAAGGCGATGATCCTGCGATATCGACCTCGGCACAATGATTTCTGGGCGATTTAATTTTTTTTTCGTGATATTTTCGTCGTAAAAATTCATGAAAAGTAGCCAGTGTTCAACGGCATGTACTCAAGCTCTGGGGGTGCAAACGGTAAATGCGTATTTATAGGATCAAAGTATGAGATAAAATCTTCAATTTTAGCCCTGGTGAGCTAAAAATAGTTGCTTACATTCAAAGTTGTCTTGTTCTGAAAATAGCGAAAAATCGAAATTTTTCATAAAAAACACAAGATAATTTTTTTATTTTAAAATCCTAATAACTTTTTAGTCGGGTGGTTGTCGTCACCCATCTGGGACTTAAATTGAAGCTCCTTCCTTGTACTTTGATTTTACCAAATTAGATTAACATTTTTTTTGTTGATTAGCTATATGTATGCTGTTCGCGTATTATACGTCTCCGCATAATATATGTATCAACTAACATGGTTTGATTCTCGCACCTCTTGATGACGCGTTAATCATGGCGCGCAAAGAACAGAAAGAGCGCATGCGTAAGCCCTTCTGCGGTCTGAGATCGATTAGCGCGCGCGAGAGCGTCTGATTCGTTTCGGCATCGATCGAGAGTAGTGTGATCCGAAGCCTAGTCTCTATTCACGTGTAGCCATTTTATTGTGCCTATCGCTGTAATTTGAATTCTAGCTTTTAGTGAATCACTCGCGTGTGATTCCTTCTTTTTTTTCTATAATTCGTGTAAATAAAGTGCTTGTAATTCGGTGTGGGCGAGACACAAGCGTGCTGTCATCGCATAGCGAATCTTCGCTATAGGTCCCGGTCTTGACGACTCGACGAGTCGTCTCAAGCCGTTCACGGAGCGAGGGCTGGACCCGTTCCCGAGACGTCGGGGCCCTGTAACGTGCTGGGCGTTGCCATCCCTGGATATCTCCATCTTCTGACCGACAATCTACCCAGAAGAGAGGGTGGTCCGTCGCGTACAGCGCACCGATATTTGCGATTTGCGGCGTTATTACAGGGGCTGATCCCCGAAATATTAGGTAAGCGAGCGCTCTGTAAATATAAGGATCGATTATCCACTGCGTAAGTTCCATTAGATAATAAGTTTTGACTTTTGTATTTATACTTACATAAATTCATTAATTTACTTAATAAATAAATAATATCTATTTCACTAGCTTGCTCAGGCTTTTCCCTCTGTACCGTTAGGGTTTTTATGCCTAAGCAAGTTACAGTTCTATATTTAATTTAACCGCGAAATTGCTGCATTTTTTATTTAAGGACCCGACTACTCATTCCTATCCCCACTTCCTTCTTAAAGGTAATTTGACTGTTTTCATATGCTTATCAATTTCTTATGGAAAAAGTTTGAAAAAGGGCCTTATGGCTATCAGAGGCCCTTTTTCGACCTTGATTGTCATATATATAGCTATTCAACAAAGAGGGGTTTAATCTAAATTTTCAGAACCAAAGAACAAGATAAGATCTTCAATTTAAGCCCTGGACGATTAACAATAACAGCCTGAGTCAAAAGTTATCAGAATTTTAAAAATCGACGATTTTCGTGAAAAATAAAAATATTTTTGATTTTTTGCATTTTTTAAACGTAGACTACTTTTTACCCAAGCAACCATTTTTACCTACCAAGGCTATGGCTATAATGGCGTCAAAGTAGGGTTTTTATTTAAAAAAAAAAAATTCGTTAAAATTTGAATGAACAGGGAAAAACAATTACAAACATTAATTATTACAATGAAATGATTTTATATATTTAAAAAACCTTTCTGATACGGCACCTGTAGCAATTAGTAAAATGCAAAGTTCGACGGCATGTACTCGATTTCTGTGAGGCGCAAACTGAAAATACCAGAATCAAAGTACTGAAAAGATCTTTATTTTAGCCTTGGTGGGCTAAAAATGGTTGCTTGGGTAAAAAGTTGGCTACGTTTAAAAAATGAGAAAAATCAAAAATATTTTGATTTTTCAAGAAAACCGGTTATTT
The DNA here is from genome assembly GCA_024372645.1 of Trichomalopsis sarcophagae. Classification (NCBI taxonomy): domain Eukaryota; kingdom Metazoa; phylum Arthropoda; class Insecta; order Hymenoptera; family Pteromalidae; genus Trichomalopsis; species Trichomalopsis sarcophagae. The sequence continues at coordinate 176,333 of QLSS01000230.1, forward strand.
TGCGATTTCTTAAATTTTGATAACTTTTGACTCCGGCTGTCATTGTTAATCGTCCAGGGCTTAAATTGAAGATTTTATCTTATTATTTGGTTTTGAAAATTTAGATAAAACCCCTCTTTGTTGAATAGCTATATATATGACAATCAAAAAGGTCGTAAAAGGGCCTCTGATAGCCATAAGCATATTTCCATAAGAAATTGATAAGCATAAATATAGCTAATCAACAAATAAAATGTTAATCCAATTCGGTAAAATCAAAGTACAAGAAAGGAGCTTTAATTTAAGCCCCGGATGGGTGACGACAACCGCCTGAGTAAAAAGTTATTGGGATTTTAAAATAAAAAAATTACCTTGTGTTTTTTTATGAAAAATTTCGATTTTTCGCTATTTTCAAACCAAGACAACTTTGAATGTAAGCAACTATTTTTAACTCACCAGGGCTAAAATTGAAGATTTTATCTCATACTTTGATCTTATAAATACGCATTTACCGTTTGCACCCCCAGAGCTTCAGTACATGCCGTTGAACAATGGCTACTTTTCATGAATTTTTACGACGAATATTTCACGAAAAAAAATTTAAATCGCCCTGAAATCATTGTGCCGAGGTCGATATCGCAGGATCATCGCCTTTTCAGTGTTCTATATACCTCAAAGGATAAGAAAAGTGTAGCAGCGACGATGTAGAATCGAATTTTTTTTTCGGATTTTCGAGCACTCTAACTGCATATTTTCTGTAAATTTCCCCATATATTTGATCATTTTTCCCGCTTCATTTATTAATCCTCTTTTCCTTCTTCTGCTGAATAGTGTTATTTCTTGCAGATCTTGATAAATTTCCTCGCATAATAATTGGCTTCCATTAATAAGCTTGAGTTTTTAAGTCCCTGTCTCGAGGATAGTAAAGTGTAGTCAGTCAGAATTCTGCCGTAAGTATACTTGAGCGACTTTGTGTTTATATAAAAATGTATATATTAATCATTTTCTATAATTCTTCCAATTCTTCGCTGGTAACCGAAATGTGTCGCATAGGGATTGATTTCATTGCCCTTCACGAGTATCGTCGAAATTATCACGATTACGGTCATCCTCAGTGCGGTCATCATTATCCTGCAAAGAAAAAGTTTTTCTTAGTTGTTTTGCACTTCTTGTATCGTAACGGCGTGGTTGTTTGTGTATATAGCATTCTAATAAAGTGTTTTGTTGTTTATTAATTAATAACTTCTCTGCTTCTTGTTTCTTATATAACTCATTATAGACGGGCAGACATTTTTTCTGTATTTCGTTATATTCCTTAATCGTAATCTGCTTCGCGTTCGATGATATCGATAGTCAAGAACGAAAAGCAGCTAGTCCAGACAAAGTCTCTGAAAGTAGCTAGTCCAGAAAGCGTGTTGGGAGTGGACCTGCAACAACCGCCGGCAGAGGCGAACAAGCGCACTGCTGGTGTCTCTGACACTGATCTCGGCAGGGGGGGGGGGGGCTCACAGAACCCTCAGGTAGATCTAATAACCGATGGGCTTCGTTCTCTGAAGTTGCGAACGAGAATCTCGGGAGCACAACGGAGAAAGGACGCCTAGAGGCAAAAACACGAGAGGGAGGCGGGGGCTCCTGGAGCAAGGGGCGCTACGCGCCCCAGCTCTGGATCTGCTTCCTCCTCTCTCCCTAAGAACCTGGCGGCCGTGCCTGACAGCTAAGACGGGAGAGCTACAGGCGTCAAGCGGCGCAAGGACGCCGACTCGACTCCGCCGGCCAATCAGACCGCCAGAACCGCTGACGAGTGACAACCGCATTAGCAGTTGTCACTCGTCAGCGAGGCGGTCCAGACAGAGATCGACAAGATCCGCAATGGACCGTGGCCCGAGTTCGATGACTCCTTCGTGGAAATGGGGTCCATCGTCGTGGTAGCCAGCAACGCCTTTTCGAGGGACTGGCTGGAGGAGATTATTCCCCGGCTAAGACCTTGGGAGGGCGCAAAGCTCCTCATGGTTGGGATGTCTGAGCTCAAGAAGCCTCGAAGAGCCACTCTCCGCGTGCCTGGAAACAGGCTTGAGTCGGGAGTGGTTCTGAGCCGACTGAGTCACAGGCACCCGGACCTGTTGATTAGTAGGTGGAGGGTGCTGAGTACCGAAAGCAGGGAGGGGCCAGACTGTGGAACCTTCCTGGTGCTCAGCATACCCGAAACCTCGGTAAAGCTGCTCCGGCAGCGTAACTTCCAACTGCACTGGGGCCTGGGTCGGATTACCGGCAAGGTGGATGAGGGTCCCCTGGGGCAGCACGAACAGAGCAACACTGTCCCGTTCTAATCACCATGGCTGGCGACGAGATAGAGTGTACACAAATTAACTTGCATCATAGCAAAGGCACCTCGGCTGCACTGGTCAGGCGCATGGCTAAGTTGCACACAGGCATATGCCTAATACAAGAACTCTGGCTAGTCGCGGGGGAGATCAGGGGTCTTGGGGGCGCCGACCGGACCTATAGAGACCCCACGTGCAGAGTTCCCAGGGCGTGCATAGTTGTTCAAGGTTTTGACGCTCTGCTGCTGCCGGCTCGGTGCAGCAGGGACCTTACGGCAATAAAGATAAAACTCCCTGTTGGAGGGTACTCTGAAAAGGAGGTTATGGTGGCCTCCGGCTACTTTCCATACGACTCCCAGGAAGAGCCCCCACCAAGAGAGGTACAAGATCTTGTTGAACACTGCAGACGGCGAAGCACTCCTCTTATACTGGCATGCGACGCTAATGCTCATCACATAGTCTGGGCCAGTTCAGATACTAACGGCAGGGGCGACGCTTTGCTGCAGTATCTGGTAACGACTAGTCTGTGTATTATGAACGGGGGCAGAGAACCTATCTTCTACAATTCGGTTAGAAGTGAAGTGATTGACCTAACCCTGTGTACAGTTGGAACGGAGGGGTAAGTGGGCAGCTGGCGGGTATCTAACGAACCTTCACAGAGAAGCCAAAAAGCTATACAAAAACCGCATCAACGCGGTGAGAATTAAGAAAGGGAGGGACTACTGCGAGGATATCGAGAGATATCCAGATGCGTCCAGACTCCTCCAGATACTCGCAAAAAATCCTGAGGTATGGCTTGAAGCAATTAGACTGCCTACAGGAGAATACACAACCTTGGAAGAGGAGTCTTTAAAACTACTTCTGGAAGCCAACTTCCCGGGCATTCGGCTCTTCCACGAGATAGGGGATGAAAGCTCAGGTAGGAATAGGTAGCAGAGAGCGGCATGGGATCTGGCAGCAAAGGTCGACACACCGGAAAAGGTCAAGTGGGCCATAAGGAACTTTCAATCCTTCAAGGCGCCGGGCATCGATGGAATCTATCCGGCATTGCTACAAGAAGGGCTGGAGGAACTGGTTGGCCCCTTAACAAAGCTCTTTAGATCAAGTGTAGCTTTGACTTATATACTTAAAATATGGAAAACAGCCAAGGTTGTGTTTATTCCTAAGACAAGGAAGCCAAGTCACACCACCGTCAAGGACTACAGACCTATAAGTCTCAATTCCTTTGTGTTTAAGACACTAGAAAGATTGGTGGATAGATTTATCCAAGACGATATGCTAACCGTGCTTTCGCTTCACGCTAACCAGCATGCGTACAGGGCGGGATTCTCTACGGAGACTGCCCTACACTCGGCGGTTTGGCGCAGTGAGGAGCAACTGGAAAAGGGGGGAGGTAATGGTGGGAGTTTTTCTAGACATAGAGGGAGCGTTTAACTACACTTCTATCGAAGCAGTTGTCAAAGAGGCAGGACTGCACGGGATGCCTAGACCATTAATAAAATGGCTTCGGAGCATGCTTACACGCAGGACTGTGATCTCGAGTCTCGGGACCGTAACGGTCTCCGGCAAGGTCAATAAGGGATGCGCGCAGGACGGGGTGATGTCGCCCACCATCTGGTGCCTGGTGGTAAATGGGCTACTGGAAGCGCTGAATGGGTGGGGCCGCTACGCCCAAGCCTACGCAGACGATTTCCTGATACTGATAAAAGAAAGTGAAATTGGCTCAGCCATGGACGCCATGCAGCTTGTATTAAAGAAAGTGGAGAGATAGTGCTGCTCGACGGAACTCTCGGTTAATCCGGATAAAGTCAAAATGGTAATTTTCTCCCGCAAGTACAAGCTAGATGCATACAGGGCGCCCAAACTCTCTGGAGTCGCCCTACAGGTAAAGGACTCAGCTAAGTATTTCGGCATTGTTCTTGATAACCTGGGAGAAGCATCTCACGGCCCAGTGCAATAAATTCCTCGTGGCTTTCTGGACATGTCGCAGATCATTTGGCAGTACATGGGGACTAAGTCCCCGGATTATACTATGGCTATACAGGGCCGTCTTGGTACCTCGTCTGACCTACGCCGCGCTGGTCTGGTGGCCAGGGGCGGAGCTTGCGGATGCTAGGGCGGAGCTGGAGATACTCAGGGGACAGGTGTTAAGGGGGCAACAGGGGCCTATAGGACCACGCCCACCAAGGCACTTGGAATCCTTGCGAAGATGGAACCACTCCATCTTACTATCATTGGAATGGCTGCTAAGGCAGCGCACAGACTCAATGCGTATGGTCAATGGTCAGAAGGCACGAGGCACACCCGGCTCCCGGGTAGGGTGGGACTCTTGCCAGAATTTTCAATCAAAACTGATATGATGATCCCACGTTACTTCTTTGGAAGAAGCTACGGGGTCGTCATACCAACAAGAGAAGAATGGAAAGCCCGCAGGGACAGTCTACCAGGAACTGGGGACGTCTGGTACACAGATGGCTCTAAGGCAGAGACTGGCACTGGTTCGAGGTACTATTGCTGAAGGAATGGAAGGCGAACCTCCAGATCTTCCAGACCGAGATATACGCTATACTGACCTGCGCTAAGAGGAACATTGAATTCGGCGCAAGTGATAGATCTATCACCATTTGTTCAGACGGTCAGGCGGCACTTAGAGCACTTATGGCTCACAGGACAACCTCCAGACTGGTCTGGGGATGCAAAGTGGTTGTAAATCGGCTGACCGCTCACAATAACAAGGTCAAGCTACTCTGGGTCCCAGGGCACACCGGGATCAGGGGCAACGAAATAGCAGATAGACTTGCAGCTTTGGAAGCTAAACAGCCATACACAGGTGCCGCAAGGTGCCTGATAACGGGTGAAATCCGGGGTGGATTGAGAGGGAGTATACTAAGGAATGGCAAGGAACTCTAGGATGGAGACCAGCCAAAGCGGTTATGGGACAGGACATCAATGTCGACTGGACCAAGTGCATCGCAGGAGGCAGTAGAAGTAACTCCTGACTCCTGACACAGATAGTGACCGGGCACATCCGCCTGAGGCCTAGACTGAAATAGGTGGCATTATGTGTTTAATTTTTATATCAAAAATTCTAGCCCTGGCGCGCCTCCCTTCGATATACCGATGTATAGATTCTCGCAGGGCGTAGGGTAGGTGGATTTAAGTATTTCAGTTTTACATAAATATGTCTCGCCCTAGCTCGCCTTCCTCCGATGTATCGACGTATAGAGTCTCGTAGTGCTTAGGGTAGGTAGGTTAAGTATTTGTGTTTTAGATTTAATTTTGGCAGTTATGAGTTATGAGTCCATAGCTTGCTTTATTTTTTCTAAAATTGACAGTAGATTTATCATCGGCCACCCCAAAATGCTCGTAAGTACGCAAAATTTTAATTCAACAAAAATAAAGTACTGAATTTTGCAATGTATTTTGTATAAATTGATTACATATATTATTTTGAAAATCTGATAACGATTTGTAATCAGATAGGCATTAGTCAAATTATTTCTAAATAATTCATACTTCTCATTGTTCGAGTTAAAGCAAAAAAACATTTTAAGCGATTTTTTTAGGTGACCGCATTCAGCGTATTTACAGGATAAAGCCCATAATAAATTAAGCACCTTACTGTATCGAGGCAAATTCGCAAACAAATTTTTAGACCGAGTTTTTAAAGTGTCTCAAAGCTAATCGTGTAACGCCAAAATTATTATTTAAAAAACACGTAAAAATTAAACAAATTTTGACCGCATTAAAAAAAATGTAGAGGATCAAGATGAAAAAAAAATTATTTTAGTTTGTGCGAGAGTCGAGACTTCCCAAAATTTCAACCCGATCAGTCGAAAATTGCGTGAGACATCGTATCTCATACATTTTTCGTGCACAAATTAACTATAAGGCACTTCCGTGTCGCGTTAGTGCCTAAAAAAATAGAATTTTTATCAAAGAGACTACACAAAAATTATCGGTCTCGCCAGTGACTTCGCTTGCACAAGAAAGTATGGCTGTGACGTATAATAATGATCAAAAATCACCCCATTTATGGATCAAAATTAAAATAATTTTCATCTGGCCATTTTTTTAGACCAATTCATCTCCGCAACCCTATTTCCACCCTTGAAAAAAGTGATGATCGCAGCATGGTTGTAAAGATCGAAAGTTATCGAAAACAATCTGCGAAAATTTTTTCATCTTTTTTTGAATTATTTTAAAGCCTTTTTTTATAATTTTCACCTCCAAAATAAGGAATAATGACCAAGTGGATGTAGCTGTAGCTCCCTGCAAAAATTACTCATCACGCACTGTTCTAAAGTGTCACGTTTCAAGATTCTATCTTGCAAAAGAAACAATGAGATTGCCGGTTAAAAATAGCACGTAAAAAGTCCCATCCCTTACGGCGCGTGTGAGCAGCCCCCCGCGCTTGAACACTATCAATTCCTGCCTAATTAAATACTTTCAAGTTGTCGAAGATGGCTACTTATTGTCTCCCGCGCTAAATTGTCTCGTTTTTAACCTAGCTTTAAAGTAGCTACTTCTTGCTACTCGAAAAATGAATCTAGTTGTTCAACGATTTTCTCAACTACCTGCTTTCTAACACGTTTTCTGGAGTAGCTGCTTTTGAAGGCTTTTTCTGGAGCAGCTGCTTTCTAGCGCGTTTCCTGGAATAGCTGTTTTCCGAAGCAATTTTCTGGGCTAGCTGCCTCCCGAGACTTTGTCTGGACTAGCTGCTTCTTATTCTTGACCGTCGATATGCTTGTGTGGCTCTTCATATGGTCTATAAAGTAGAGTAAATGGTGCAAAATTTGTTGATGAATGAGTACTCTGATTATATATTAGGACTGATGTTATCATATGATTCTTCATTGTTACTCGGGGATTTTTGCCGACTAGAATACTTAGTTTTTCCTTTAAAGATGAATGCAATCTCTTTATTGACTCGTTAAATATGTGTCTACCAATTATCACAATATCCAAGATGGAGTCATCGAGCGCGGGTTCGGTAACTTCACAGTCAGCAATTTTCTATAAATGTCATCCAAAAGTTGAAGTAAAAACGGTTATTTATATAATATGCGAGGAAGCTTTTCATACTAGTGATTTTGCTAAAATAGATGGGTCAGTAAAAATCAGTGGAGTTCTAGGATTATGTCCGAAACCAAGTAGACCTAACCTCGAAAGTAAATACAAATTTGTTGAGTAATGAAGCCAAAATAATCATTGCTCAGATTAAATTGAGAAAAAGTGATTAAATAAGTGTATCAGAAGCTGAAAGTGAGGATGATGATGAGAAGAGTGTATCAATGGACAGTAATTTGAAGCGTGAAAATGCACTATTAAAAAAACTAAATAAAGAACTGAAATAAAAAAAAAAAAGTTATTAAGAGAATTACTTGATAAGCAGAAAAGTGAAATAAATACCTCAAAAAACAAAGCATAAGCTCAAGTCATTTCAAGTGCCATGACTAACAACAAGCCAAAACGAATCCTAAAAATTATAGTTAAAAACAAAGATACTAAAGAATATCCTATTGACAAAATAAATGATGCTGTTGCACACTATCTCATTAAAGATAAGAGCATACAAGCAAAAAAACTAATTAAGAAAAAGAGTGAAATAATAGTAGATTGTTTAACAGAAGAAAGTGCAAGCAAAGCATATAATTTTTTGAAGAAAAAGCTTGATGAAAGTTGTGATGGTACAAAAGAAACAAAAGAGAATCCAAATGTTAAAGTAGTTGAAATAGATAATTTTGAAACTCTAGACAATAAAAAAATTGAAGATGACATAAATAAAAGTGTACAGTATTGCACTCATATGATAACTCCAAAACTCATCTACAGTCAGTCATATTAGAAATCCCTGCTGAACTATATCAACATGTGAGAGAGAATAAAAACAGGATCTTCGTGGGTTATCAAAACTGTAAGGTACATGACTACTGCAACGTTAAGCCATGTTTTAAATGTGGTAGTTATGGGCATAATGGCTTTAAGTGTACAAATAATCACACATGCTTAAAATGTGCGGGCAATCATAAGACTACAGAGTGTTCCGGTAATAAATTTAATTGTCCTAACTGTATCTTCAGCAATAATAAGTATAAAACTCAATACAATACTGAGCATTTGGCAACAGATAGCCATGCATGCAGTATCCGACAAAATAAAATAAGAAAGTTGACCTTACTGACTACACGATACAACCTGTAATACCAAGATATGTCGGTATTGCAGAAAATACTTCAAACAAGGCTATAACCATGCGTGCATCTGGGATGTCTTCTGCGTCACTTAACTCAGTCAACACACGTATAACAAATAGACTAAGAAAAAAGGATTAACTAATGGCCCAAGAATTCAATTTTGAAGACATACACAACATAGAACGTGATGCAGAAAACAACAGATCACTTAACAAGAGTACCTCAAAGAAAAAGAACTTAATTCTCTGTGTAAAAATAAGAAGTTTAAATGCGAATTACGAAAAATTAGAATCAATTATTGAAAGCTTGGTAGTAAAACCAATTATTATAATATGTACGGAAACATAGATCTTACAACATCCTCAATACTATCAATTACAAGGCTATACAAGCTATTACAATGACAGTAAAATTAATAAGGCTGATGGAGTCATGTTATATATAAAAAAGAATATACAGGAAAAAACTAAAATGGAAGTCATTAATAGATTAAGTGTTGTAGGTTCTGATACTTTTCTAGAGTCAGGTGATGCAATCAGGATCTCTGCTATGTACAGGTTCCACGATGTATCGAAATCTAAGTATACTAATACAGTAAGAAAATTCCTGGCTAAACAGGTTAATATAAAAAATCAATGTATAATTGGAGATTTTAGTATTGATATAAGGGAAACTAATTATGACAAAATTGGTTTAGCTGAAAAGACAATCGCTCATCAAGAATTTCTGAATAATTTTTTTGAAAATGAATATACTCCATTTTTTAGAGGAATCACAAGACCATCTCAGAACAGTGAGAACGGTACGCGTATAGACAATTGTTTCGCCAAAGTAAGAAATATTGAGTTGGAGTCTTTTATGTTAAACCTACCGTTTAATGATCATTATCCACTCTTCATAAGTATTAATAAATTCAAAATACAAAATGATTACAATCAATCAGCCTGCATTAACTATGGCAAGTTAATAAATATTGCAAAAAGAGTTGAGTGGGACTCATTGTCACAAATAAATGATGCTAAGCAAGCTATAAATGAATTAATAAGTATGATCCAAAGCTGTGTTGAAAAAGCAACTGATAGAAAATATTCTAATATAAACAAAAAAGATTCAGTTCCTAAGAAAAAATGGATTACGAAAGCAATATTAATATCCTGTAAGACTAAAGACTTGTTATATAATATATGGAAAAAGAGTCCAACAAATATTAAACTGAAAATGGATTATAAAAATTATGAAAAAATTTTGAGTAAGGTAATTAAAGATGCTAAGTATAAATACGAAAATAATGCTATTAGAAAATGCAGTGGTAATTCAAGATAGCTTTGGAGCATAAGAAATGATAAGTTAGGAAAAAAAGAAGCAAGGAGGATCACTTGATAGTATAATAGTTAATAATCAGAAAATTGATGACAATACTACTATTGCGAACACTATGAATGAATATTATTGTAATGTAGGATTAAATTTAAGCAATCGAATTAAAAAATTGGGCTTAGAACAATTGAAACTGCTAGTTTGAAACAACTACTCAATTTTTATTAATCCAACTAATATGTATGATATTCAAAATATAATTATTGCAATGAAAAAAACGGCTGGTGGAGTAGATAATATTAGTGCGATATCTATCAAATCTTTATCGAAACATATATCAAAATCGTTAGAGTATATATTTAATCTATGCATACAGAAATCAATCTGGCCTAATGCACTGAAAAAAACAGATATTATACCTATATATAAATCGGGAGACAATAGTTGTATTAGTAACTATAGAACAATATCGCTAATTTCTAACATTGCCAAAATACTTGAAAAAATCATATACAATAGACTTTATAATTTTATCATCAAGCACAAAATAATATCTGATAGGCAATTCGCCTTTCTAACTATTTGTAAGACAGAGAGTAACGAAGGATGCTCTCAATTGTCTATCAAATATTATATATAGAAACTTAGATAAAAGCAAACCGATTATAACTGCGTTCTTAGATCTGGCTAAAGCCTCCGATACGGTAGATCACAGTATACTGCTGGATAAATTAGAAAGATACAGTGTAAGAGAAGCATTCAAATTACTCAGCAGCTATCTATCTGATAGAAAACAATGTGTAAAGATAAGTAACTGCAAGAGTGAGTACAAAAAAATTATGATAGGGGTTCCACAAGGAACAATACTTGGGCCTCTATTTTTCATATTATACGTGAATGACCTACTGATGGATATGCACAATGAAACAATATTATCTTACGCTGATGTCACAGTTATCATCTCATGTGATAACTTGTGGACAGCTGCGCAAGAAAAATTAAATGAATATCTTCGTAAGGTGGCAATATGGCTAAACCTAAATAAATTATCGCTCAATGTAAATAGAATCGTATATATTGCCTATGGCAATTACTGTGATAGTGTGCCTAGCACCTTATACATCAGAATTGGTGATAATGTAATAAGTAGAGTAGACAGTTGTACATATTTAGGTTTAATAATAGACTATAACATGAAGTAGGATGAACACATAAATTATATTATAAAAACAACAAGATATTTAATCTTTATTTTTGCGAAGTATTACAAACCATGGCATCATTGCATGGGGTGAGGCTTATAACAATTACTTAAATTTAAGTCAAGGAATACAAAAGAAAATACTTCGAATTATAAATAAAAACTGTTATATAGCAGAGAACCAACCTCTAAGTATAAGGCAAATGTTCGAACTAGAGTGTATAGTATATCATTATAACAAATTAAGAGATAGATACATAAGAAGTACAAACAAGACACGAAACAAGAATCTACCATTGCCTACAATTGATAAAACAGTAAGCAAGAAAAGCAGTTATTTCGTGGCTGTGAGTGTATTTAACACGCTACCGAATGATCTCAAATACTTAGCAATAAGTAAAATCTCTATGAAAAGAAAATTAAAGAGGTTTATAGAAAAGAATTAACTTTTGGATGTTATATTTTTTAATATTTAAATATTGTTAACTTGCTATGAAAAGGAAAAAGGGCATGATAGCGTTAAATGCGTTATCTTTGATACCCGCTCTCCCATAGTCTCTTGCGCACGATCCTTCCCCCACTCCGCGCACGCGTCGGAGCAGAACGCCGCAAGCCTATAAAAGGCGGCCGCGCTCTCGCTCGCGCATCAGTCGTCTCCCGGCCTCCGCTCGGTGCAGACCTCTCCCGCTCTCGCACTCGACCAGCGAGTCGAGACGCCCCCTAGAGGACGGTCAGCCTAGGGCTCCGACTACAGAATAAAAGTATATTCTACTACCTCGGCTTTAAGAGATTTTCTGCGAGACCTTCTTCCTACTGCAACGCACGAAGGAGCATCGAGCCCCCGGACTCTCTCTGAGGTCCGCGCTCCCGGACTATAACACAGAGCAGCGCGCGGAGCAGCCAGTCTATCACTATCAGTCGTGTGAGCCGGACGACCGGACGAAGCCTTGGCTCCCGGACACGGTTTCCATCACCGCCCTGTATTCTCCCCCCTCCACGATCTCGAACGCAAGTCAGTCCTCGCGACTGCAGAGCCGAGTGAGAGCCGGTCGAATTATCCCGGTACGAGCTCGGCAAAGGCCCAACTAGACGCGCCACGACTGCACGACCCGGATCCATCCGAAACGCTTCCCGGTTGACTTGTCCTGGGAAGCCGACTAAGAGGTCCCGGGCAACGAGTAGTCGTGCCTCTAGGCTAAAGGACGCTAGTTGGCCTTAGCAAGGGAAGGAGCTATACATGGGTCGAATACGCACAGAGGAACAACGACGAGCCCGCAACCAACGACGCAAGAAAAACAAAGAAGTCACCGCCAAACCCGCCGTCGCCCAGTTCGCCATCTCCGCACCTGACGTCGCCGCGACCAGGCCCGCCCCAAAATTAATAATACTCCACGGCATCCGGACACTCGAGGAGTTCGACCCTGAGTGCGTCAAGAAACTCCCTGTATATCAGAGGCGCCGGCCGGTCAAGTTAGCTGATTCTAAGAGCGCCCCCGCTCCCGTGCGCCACAACCCGCCGAGAGCAGTCCAGCTCCAGCTGACGGACGAAGAAACTCTCTTCGAACTTCTACCATCAGCAGCAGAGCAGCTTCGTCTCGACGCTGAAAGAGAGGTAGTTTTACGCAAACCCACCTGCCCTCGACCACTCCACGTACCTCCGGCCCGCAACACCATCTGCGAGAACAAGGACAGGTTCCGCCTGCAAGAGCTCCGGGATCCACGAAAACTAAGTGCTGCTCAGCGACGCGCACAACAGGCTCGCGCCGTGATCGCCGAGAGGAAGGCGCAACTACATACTACGGCGGAGAAGCACAGGAGTCGCTCGAGGAGCCGCCTCCTCTCCCTCAAAGAACTGATCAAGCGACCTCGTCACCGTTCACGACAGCGAGCTCTGAAACCTCACCTAATTTAACCCGATCAAACATAACCGGCCCTTTTCAGGGCCACCAAACTGTTAAACGTTGGGGCTAACGCCAATTCACTTCCTTTTCCCCGCCAAGGACTCTGAGGAGATCCGGGGATAGGAACATCTTGGCTCTATATGGTAGTTTTAAGTATATTAGTATTAGTGATTATGCCATCCCTATGTACAGGCAACTTTGTTTGCCTTTATAGGATGCCTTTCAAAAGGCATATGTATATGGTATTAAATAAATAAATAAATAAATAAATATCAATTGTGGTTTGATGATACTTAATCTTGTGTATCCGACAAAATTCCTTAAATACTGCGGAATTAACTTCACTTCCATTGTATGAAATATGTTTAGTACTGTTATAACATTTTCATCAGATAGATGATAAGCTTTAGCATATTTTGAAAATATATCAAAAATAGTTAAAAATTTTGTTTTTCCAACATAAGAAACGTCCATTTGTATGTGCTGTAACGGTCTATTAGCGATAATGGGTCCATACTTTCCTGTTTCATAAGGCTTCCTCTCATATTTGTGTTCTAAGCAAAATTCGCATTAGTTAATATAATTTTGTATAAGTCTATCCATGTTTAGTGTATACAAATCTTTTTTCTATTATAATACTCCTCAAGTTTTTTAAGAAAATTATTTTTGTCCATCACGGGTGTATAAGTATTTGTTTTAATTAACTTCAGTTTCTCGTTGAATTGTTTTAGCAGCACTAGCGATATTTTCGATTTGCTAATAGCCTATAATTCTATAAACGATAATTTCCAAATGTTTATTTGGTTTTCTATTTTCATTTAAGAATTTTAACAATTGTGCTTCGGCTTCATCCTTATTAATCTTTACTATGTACTGAATCTTGAGCTTATCTTCATTATTCTGACACCGTAATCCCTTCCTGATTTTATTATAATACTGTAATTAAATGCATGAATATTTTTGTCTGTTATGGGCAATAAAAATACTGGATCTCCCTTAGCAGTGTTGGCCGTTTCTAGATCGTCGCGCGGGCATTTGTCCACTGTCTTAATTCGGCGTGCTGTTATATCTGAAGCTTGGGGAACCATTGAAAGTGATTTGTCATCCTCTTCTTGATTATTAATTTCTATTCTGCTTAGTGCGTCAGCTATATAATTTCCACATCCTTTTGTATTTTATATCGTAGTCATATTCTTCCAATTTTATTCTCCATCGAATCAAACGTGACTTTGGTCTTTTAAAGACCAGAGCCAAGTAAGCGGCTTATAATCTTTTTCGATTGTAAATTTTTTTCCGTATATGTATGGCCTAAAATGTCGGCATGTCTCGACTATTGCTAGTAGTTCTTTTTCTATAGTTGAGTAGTTTTGCTGTGCTGAATTCAGCTTCTGTGTATTGTCTGTCCTCTATAGCATTCTCTTTATTTTTTCCTATTTCTTAAGCACCTTCATTAGTGGTTTTGATATTTTGGCATAATTTTTTATAAATCTCCTATAAAATCCCGTTGATCATAAAAATGCTTTAATTTTTTTTATGTCGGTGAGATCGGATATTCTACAATGGCTTTGATTTTATCTAGATTTTGTTAAATTCCTCCTATTGTAAAAATTCACTATATCGAGTTGCACTAATTGTAAACCATATTTTCGGAGTTTCTCAAATATTAATTTCAGATGTTGTAGGTGTTCCTGCAATGACTTTGAAAATATAAATATATCGTCCATGTATACAAAAAAAAATTTATGTCAATATTTTCTGAGAATTTTGTCCATTAACCGTTAAAATAAAGCTGGTGCGTTCTTTAAACCGAAGGGCATACGACAGTACTCATAATTTTTCACGGTGAAGGTATCTTCTCCAGAGAATTTTTACTAACTAATATTTAATGAAATCCTTGTGCTAAGTCTAATGTAGTAAAATATGTCAGTTATAATAGTTTTATCAATCAGCTTACGATATTCTATAACCATTCTCTGTTTCCTTTTTTTCACTTGCATCTTGCTTCTTGGGTACTATCTAGACAGGCGATGAGTAAAGTGAATTACTTTATTAAATAATTTCGTCATTTAATAATTTGCTTTCTTGATCTTGATTAATCTCCTTCAAATGATATGGATATTTGTAACTTTTGACATGAATCGGGTTTTCATCCTTTGTCCTTATTTTGTGTATAACTGTATTTGTGACTGTTCATTTTTTAAACTTATTGTAAAAACAATCCTTATATTTTTGACATAATGCTATTATTTTCTCTTGTTCTTTCTCATTCATGTGCTCTGTTTGAATCTGCACCTTTGTCTCCTGATGATTACTTAGTACAACTATCCTAAATTTTTCTGGCATATTGTTTAAATAGTAAATTTCAAATTTCAGTGTGTTGAATACGTTCTTATGGTCAATATTTGCTTTTAAATTTTGTGACCTATTAAACAATCACATGTAGAACGCTAAGGGTCAATTAAAAATGTAATTGGTGTATCGTTACCTAACTCTTGTAAAATTGGAAAAGTGAATGCATGTGTTCCTTGCGTTGTTTTATGCACGGATTTAATTTCGAATTTATGTGGAAGAACATAATTTAAAAATAAATCATAGGCTACTTTAGCGTTGATAATTAATGATGATGCTCCCGAGTCTATAAGTATTTTAAGCGATGGATTTATTTAATATTATTTGAATTCACAGTGTTCCTTCGGTTGGATTGGAATCCGGTTAAACATTTTTAGTTTCTGCATTTTCTTGACTTTCATAGTTGCTATTATTTCCATTAATATGTTCTTGCTCCTCGTTATAAGCTACTTCCTTGAGTTGCTCCTCTTACTGATAATGCCACTCTTTGGAAACGAAATATGGTGGTCCGGTACTCCTAAAGAATTTATTTTGAGGTGCGGAAATTATTGTATCACCTTCTCCTAAACCCATCCGACCCTAGAAACCATCTCTACCAAACCACAAGCATGTCAACCCACCTAATCCAGAAAACAGCGTGTTTAATCGCTTCCATCATTCTTAAAATAATTCAGTCCCACACCAGAAGCCAGCTAATCACCTAAATACCTACTCCTAACCCGCCTAACCATTAGAAACTTAGAACTCCATCATATATATCGTATATATCAATATATACATAGTATATTATAAATTGCGGGATCACTACGGGGGAAATAGATTCATATACGTATTCATACAAAAAACATTTTCACCGGAAAAAAATTAATTTTTTGTGTAAGCCCAAGCGAAGCGTGAATTGTTTCCATTTTTTTCCCGAACGGTCCCACTGTGCGACGCGGCCCTTATAGATCGATAGTGTAGGAAGTCTGACCAATTTCTAGCTTAGCACACCCGTGACGCCTGGTCACAAATCTAAGCCTGCCAGTGCTGCCTGCCAGCATTATCAAAACCCTTACGCCGCTTACTAGCAACAGCAGCAGGTCCTCAAAGACAAAATACGCACGATAAAAACAATTGGCTTTATGATTCTTCTTTACTATAAACTTTTGCGTATGGATGAAGTGTTTTATTGCATCTCTCTGTTTTCATTAAAAAGGCGATGAATGTGCGTATTTGTGAGAGGAATGATTGTTATATAATTAATAAGTTGATGTTAGTAAGTTCACATCGTAGCCTTTAAGACGACGGAACGGCAAGTCTGCATTAAAACAATATTTGTTCCGGACGTAACCGAGGGCTACTAGGGATAAGAGCAAGTGCAGCGTATTTATTCTTTATTAATAATGTATTTTACCTATTAGTAAATTTAGCGAACGATTCTCCTTCATTTGGCTCTCATATGCGCGAATCGACAAGGCGATTCGTGGCTTCAGACCAATACGGTTAGGAGTGATTTTATAATCATTCCTAGACTGCCACGACCCCCTCTAGGAGTTTTACTCCGCGGATTTTGAGGGTCACTTTCAGTGCAGAGAGGCTAAAGGGCCGATCTGTGACTGCCAGGCCAGAGAGTCGATTGGCGGGAGGCGTTCGCGCGGGCACATGACTGCGTGTGTATAGCTATAGATATAGAGGAGCGCACGCACTGCTTCGAGTCCCTTCGGTAGTCCTCGGGAAAGCGTCTTTGTTTTAGCGGACCCGAGTTTTCAGCGGCGTTTAATGAGTAGAGCGTCAGTTCTCGGCGACAACTTGTGAGAGAAGGTCACACCAGGATCGATCGTTAGGAGATTTCAATAAAGTTATAATATCTGATCAACAATGTTTTCACAGTTTATTTTTGAACCTTGATGTAGTCTTGTCCCGTACAATATTCTTAAAAATTGTAACCTTCTTTTTAATAGGCACTAGTCAGCTGATCTGATCACACCTACTAAACTTTAATGTTTGATACTTGACATATATAAAACTGATTTTACTACATTCATTAACCTATATTTAAACCCTAGTAGAAATACTTACCAACGGTAAACTATTGGCCAACGTAACGTT
>QLSS01000231.1:0-21753 GCA_024372645.1 Trichomalopsis sarcophagae
TTTGCATTTTTTTTTAAACGTCGCCATATTGGATTTTTGAGTGAAAAATACGCAATTCTGATACCAGAAATGGAAAGTAGAGAAAAAAATACTAGTAGACATAAAATTAGCAAGTAAATCATTGATACAAAACAACAAATAATCTACATGGAAATATTAGTAGTAGGTTATAACAAAAATAAAGCGACACGTATTACTAACAATGGAACATAAGTTAAATTCAAAATCAAGTTTAGATTATACGAGACCATCCTTGACAGTTTGTGTGACCGCGGAGTAGAGCCATAATCAAGCTTACAAGGTAAGAGAAAAGAAAGACAAAAAAAAAACAATCCACCCAATCCCACACCATCATCCTAAAACAAGCTAAAGATTGACAAGCCTAATATAAAAACATCGCTAAAAGCGAAACGCTCTGCTTTTCACATAAGGCACTAGCCGATATTGAGAGGTTCGACGATGAATACACACAAACACATGCACACACGCGCGCGCGCATTCACACACACGCATACATGCAGATATTCAAATATTATTGATAAACTATAATGTGATAAGACTTGACGATGAAAGAAAGAATTACGTTTAAAGCCAGCAAGATTAAAGATTTATCGTTTTAGACTTTGTGTTTATATGCGGTAGTTGTATATGTATGTTATACACATCTACACATATGTAAGTGTTTAGTGGACGCAAGAGTATAATAAAAAAATTATCAATTCAAGATTTTAAGTAACATACAAATATTAAATGTATATACATATACATATATATACATGGTGATAAAAGCAATATAAGTGACTTGCTGCTGTCAGCCACAGTAGAGCAGCTCAAATTTTGTGTACGACATGACAAAGACAAGCCTCTACCGTTCACAGGTTTACAGGTTACGGGCTGTAATAATATATTGTGATGATGCGTGTGCTTTAAAAAAAAAGGAGTGATAAGAAAGTAACATGATTACAAGATTCACGAAGACAGAAGACAGAGAAGGTTTAGTCAGAAGAGGTAGTAAGAAAGAAAGTAGGAGAAAAAACTCTAAAAATTTAGTGTAGGAATGATGTAGAGTTTAAGTGAAAAAAGTTTAGTCAAGCAAGTAAGGTTTTTTTGAAAATTTGGCCTAGGCGTAGTATAGAATTATGAGGCATAGTGTTACTTTCATGAAGACAGAAGACAGAGAAGGTATAGTCAGAAAAAAGGTAAAAGGAAGTAAAAGAGTAAACTGTAAAAGTTAGTTTAACTTTAAAAAAGCAAGTATTAGCAAGTATGTGTAACATAAGGTTATTTTGAAAATTTAGTCCAGGTGTTGTGCAGAATATCGTATATTCAGTATATAGTGAGTTTGAGTGAAAAAAGTTGATTCAATCAAGTATGACATGTAATATAAAGTTTTTTAAAAAATTTAAGCTAGGCGTAGTGTAGAATATAGTATATTTAATATATTAGTGAGTTAGAGTGCTAAAAGTTTATTTAAGAAAGTATGAAATGATATATAAAGTTATTTTGAAAATTCAGTATTGGCATTGTGTAGAATATTGTATATTCAGTATGTATAGTGAGTATAAGTGCCAAAAAATCGTTTGAGAAAGTTTGAAGTGTAATATAAGGTCACTACACAGGTAATGAGTTTGATAATATATAGTAACAGTGCAAGTGTTTATTATAGTTAGAATGAAAACAATTCATATTTCCTTAAGATTTAAGGTTATGCAGAGTGATAAAATATCAAATATACATATATATACATATACATATGCTCAGTGATGGCTTAGAATATAGTATATTTAACATATATAGTCATTGTACAATTATTTCATAGAGGCAAGTGTGAAAAGTTTAGTTTTTTAAAAATTTAGTATGGATATAGTGAAGAAATGTCAGTTTCTACCTTTATTGGTCTATAAAAGTATGTCTAAAAAGATGCATATACATGGTGATCATGTAGAATATAGTACATTTAATATACATAATGAATTTGACTTAAAAAAGTTGTTTTGAAGAAGTATGTTGTGTAATATAAGGTCACTTTTTATGAACATCAGGTCCTGCGCACGGATGGAAAGTCACTTTTTGGAGAATGAGGATTCGCTACTAAAACGACTTTTTTCAATTGGGTATTTAGGCTTTTTAAATACAGTTAATTTGTTTAGAATTTAATTTTCTATAAAATAGCCAGAATACTTTTATGAAAAAACCTTTTTGTAAAAAATAGCTCAGAAAGAAATGAAAAAAGAAAACACATTTTTGGTCAAATCCAATAGGCGTTCACCCTGGGTATAAGGCGTTTCTTCGAAACTCTTTATACGGGGCGAGTGCCTAAAAAAGGAGAAAGAAATCTTGCCGATTGCTTACCAATAGCTTCCAAATTTTTTTTGAGAAAAGCCGACGTAACCCATGCATAACCTTGAATGTTCTGTACATACTAAGAGAAAGCAACATTTTTTCTTCATCGCAGAGTTTCAATGGATCAAATTGTGATCCAAGAATAAACGACGCTTGACCACACCAATAATTCGAGCATAGGCACAACTTAATATCTGCAAATTAGAGCAGCTATAAAAATCAAAAAGCTTGATCCTACCCTAAATCCACAATTTCCCAAATAACAAATTACACAATTTTTGTTAAGTTGAACATAAGAAAGAACATCTAAATTTGGCTCGCCAGCGTGTCACCCTTGTCAGACTAGTCACCCTTAGGTATAATCGTTTGTCGGATACAACAAACGTTTGAAGGGGGGGGGGGGATGTTAAGTGACGAAGTTTCTGCATAAATATTCAGAAATATTAAATTAAGAAAACAAAGACAGTAGGAAAAATCCAGAAACTTCGACGCTTTTAGTTGCAGTTTAGCCGTTGACCGTAGCTTAAGCCCATAAGGCCTAACGAGTAAGAAAGAGAGCGTAGAAGAAAGTACGAAGAGAGGAGAAGTGAGTACCCTAGTGGGAGAGAACTTCGACTCTCTCTGTAGTACCATCTCCCCCGAATATTCATTCTGGTGTGTGCGATTCAAGAGTAAGGACGCTTTTTCTCATTTGAGTGTACCATTGAGTTTTATGTTAGAATTTTGCAAATCATATGCAAATGAGAATTGCTTTTTGCTGATGGGCTTTACAGACTATAGAAAATGATCTCAATTTTTTCTACTATGTTCTTTTTTCTGACGAAGCTAAATTTTATAGCGATGGACAATTAAATAGGCACAATTGTCACTATTGGTCAAACGAAAATCCTCATTGGCACAGAACTGTAGACCATCAGCATCGTTGGAGCCTTATGGTATGGTGTGGGATTTTTAATGTGTATTTGATTGGCCCTTACTTTTTTTGAGCAGAATGTTGATAGAAACAGATATTTACAGTTAATAAGAGACCAGTTGCCAGTATTATTAGAAGATATTGATTTAGAAACGAGACGAAGGATGTGGTTTCAGCAGGATGGTGCAGCACCACACTTTGCACTATTTGTCCGACAATTTTTGAATCAGAATTACCGTGAAAGATCGGTAGAGGAGTTAATTGGCCTCCTAACTCACCTGACTTAACATCTCTAGACTTTTATTTGTGAGACTACCTGAAGAATGTTGTTTTTGAAGAGCGGCCCACAACTAGAGAAGACATGCAAGATCGCATTCGTCAAGCCTGTGCAGCGATTCCGAGACAGACTCTACTGAACACCGTACATTTTCAACGTCATTTAACTTTGTGCCTACAAGCAAATGGAGGCAACTTCGAACAGTTGCTTCATAGTTAAAATAGTGAGAGGCAAGGGGACTCACTTTAAACAAGCACCCCATCGTGAGAGGCAAGGGGTCTTTGAAATCACACGATTTTTGGCATTTTATCTTAAAAAGACCTTCTAAAGGTCATGAAAAATACATATTTTGAAATACTGTTTCCAACGTTAAATTTCCCGTTGTCCAAATAACCTTTGCTCCATGGTTAAAACAGTGAGAGGCCAGAGGACTCACGCTTATAAAGCACCCCATCGTGAGAGGCAAGGGGACTCTCGTTAAACAAGCACCCCAAAGGAAACAGACCTTACTACGTCCGCGTCGTTATTTCTGGATAACGCTAACCGTAAGGACAACCTCTTACAGGTCAATATTATTAAGGTTTTTGTCACATTAAGGTTGAATATTGCTAATAAAAGAACTCTTACTATAATTATGCTATCAGAAAATGCTATCAAATAGCGAACACAGGACTTTTTAGTTTTTGGCCTTGAAATGACCTTCTAAAGGTCATGGAAATTAATTAGAAATGGGTTTTCCGACGTAAAATTGTCCGCATTTTCTGAATCCGGTTTCAAAAATAGGGATTCCCGTTTAAAAAAAACACTCTGACCTTCAAATGACCTTCTAAGGACTTCAAAGATCAAATCTAATATTATCAAAAGCTGGCTCTTTTTGCCACTAATAACTTTCGTCTGCACATTTTTTTTAATAACACCTCGGAACAGAGTAATTGGGGTTTATAGATTAAAACAGCCCACCCTGTATATACAAACACTGTAACGAGGTTCAAAATCGGGCAGATTCACGCATCGTTGAAACGCGACGTTGCGCAAGCGCGAAGCAAGATTCGGACCTCGAGTATAAGTAGCGGTCCGTCGGACAGACAGATAGCTTATGGCCAGAATAGCGAACGCGTCAGCTCTCGGGTGTAAGACGCACGAAATCGAGCGACAATTGATAGCGTGCGAGAGAATGCGTGATCGCGAGAAAAAGACGTCCAAGTTAGCCTGTTGACCAGCGAGTGAGCCAGCTACACCACCGGCACAGTGTGTGTGTGTGTGTGTGTGTGTGTGTGTGAGCCTACCGATAACGGAGACTGCTAGTAAGTATGGCTGAGCCCTTTTTCTGTATCGCGTCAGCAATAGCAGCGGCTACAGCTTTGCAACTTGGTGCAGTGGCGCGGAGTAGCGGCCTTCTCGTTTGCGCGCGTACTCTTCGCGAGATACTCTCCACGCTGAGTCGACATTGATGTGACTCGGCGCAGATTGTATAGAGAAAATATTGGCCGCACAATATATCATTATTTTGTTTGACTTTAATCGGGACTAGCTTTATTTTCCCGAGTTGTTCTCTCCCGTTCCCTCCGTCCTTATAGCGAATAACGCCGCTTCCACGGGGGGTCGCAACAAGTAGTTGCAACGCAAAACTGCAAAGCTGGCTCCGCACAGCTAGCGTTCGCGAAGCAGCTCTAGCAGCGAGCTGCGTTGCAACGCGGGTAAATTACAGGCGTTGAGAGTTCTCCGCTGCACCGAGGAATTGTGTTCCGGTCGTATATTGCCGAGTTTCCCCCAGAAATCGAACCCCCTTACAACACACACACGCACGCACACACACCCACACACACACTCACAGAGGATCTACTAATCCAGTACGCACGCGAGGCAGAGGTTGACGTAGCCATTGTGTGCAAACAATATAAGGACTTAGACGAACCATCGTCGGATACAGACAGCACTAGCAAAGCAGCAATCTGAGCATGTGGTGACGTTGCTTTCTAGAAAAAAATGACCAACCGTGAAAAAAGATTTGTATGCGCGAAGGTAGCACGTATACATATTTATAGCTGCTACGCTTCCCCTAACGCGCCAATCGAGCCGTTTGAACAACTGCCGGATCTGCTTGTACAAGATGCGGTAGGAAGAAAACCGTTACTAATGGCAAGGGACTTCAATACTTGGGCTGTAGAGTGGGGCAGCCAAAGGACAAACCAAAGAGGGCGAGTGCTACTGGAAGTATTCACTCTACTAAACTTGGTGCTAGTCAACCAGGGTAGCGCGAACACTTTTAGAAGAGGAGACACAGACAACAATCTATTGTAGATCTGACGTATGTTAGCAGCTGTCTAATTGAAACAGTTGACTCGTAGACTGTGAATGAACACTACACAAATAGAGACCACCAAGCCATAATAATGGAGCTGGGTAAATCGAGCCAGGGATCCAGCGAGAGTACAAGGACCAATAGAGTCGGTTGGAAAACGAAGGACTACGATAATGAGATGTTTTTGCTTGAATTGGAAGGAATGCAGTTGATAGGATCGGCAAGCAGTAAAGCTAAACAGGTGTCGGAAAATATCACCCGACGCTTCTATGCCGAGAAGAGTTCCTAACCAAAAACGGCCACCAGTATATTGGTGAAACAAGGAAGCGGAGGCTGCCCGTACCAGGATGCTGGAACAGCGGGCAAGGAAGAAGTACGATAGAACTGGAAGAGGACAGGAAGCAGAGGGGATTTTCCCCATGAACTGGAAGAAACAACGACCAGTGCTACTACCAAAAGGCAAGAAACCACCCGATGATGCTGCAGCATACCGACCACTCTGTATGCTAGACACCTCGGGCAAGATCCTAGAACGCATAATCTGCGTCAGAATTGATTAGGCTATAGAAGGCATTGGAGGACTTGCGGAACACTAATATGGCTTCAGGAAGACGTGTTTAACCCTCAACGCGGTAGGATTAACGATTGACACGGCGCGATCAGCGATAGCAGGGAAAAGATGGAACGCCGGAACAAAGGAGTACCGCGCCATCGTTACACTGGATGTCAAAAATGCATTCAACTCGGCGAAATGGAGTAAGATTCATGAGGCACTCCGTAAGCAGGATGTGCCTCTATATATAAGATGGATGATGTCTGACTATTTGAAGGACAGAATCTTATTATATGACACCGAGAATGGCACGGAGAGCTATGAAGTAACAGGAGGCGTACCGCAAGGATCAGTGCTTGGCCCACCTATTTGAAACATCATGCATGATGGGGTATTAAGACTGGAATCACCCAAAGGGGCATATTGCAGTAATGGCGGTAGCGAAGCACAAAGAAGAAGTGATAGACATAGACGAGGAGTCCATTCGTATAATACACGAATGGCTAGCAGAAGCAGGGCTAGAACTGGGCAGTCATAAAACCGAAGCTATCTTTATTTCTAGTAGGAAGAAGATGGAAATAATAACACTGACGGTGGGTGGACATGAGATTGTCTCTCAACCGACCCTCAAGTACCTGGGCACGTAACGTTCAAACAACATCTCGAAGTAGTAAGCGATAAAGCAGCAAAAGTTGGCGCTGCTTTATCGAGGTTGATGCCAAATGTAGGAGGGCCAACACAGAAAGGAAGGTTGCTCTTGGCCAGTGTAATCACATTGATTATATTGTACGGTGCACCAATATGGGCGGATGCTATATTGGTGAAAAGTTACGCAAGAAAGCTATCGACCGTGTACAGGAGAAGTGTACTAAGGGTTGCATCGGCTTACCGTACGGTATCGGACAAGGCGGTCTGCATCATAGCAGGCATGCCGCCTATCAACCATTTAGCAATGGAGAGGAAGGACATATTCGAGGCGAAGAGACGGATTAATGACAACACTCAGAGGAAAGTTTGTGCCTCCGCTAGGAAGCAGACAATGACCGAGTGACAAAAAAGATGGGATTCCAGCGACAAGGGGCGATGAATACATCACCTTATTCCAAGAATAGCGGACTAGATGGAAAGAGGATATGAGGAAGTCAATTACTACCTCACACACTTTTTGACGGTCCCGGTCTGTTTGGACGCTGACGAAGATGTAGAGCATGTCTTTTGTGAATGCTCACGATATCAGCAGGAGCAAGAAAATCTTGACGGCTACCTCCAAACCAGAGTTAACCCTGAATCTATAATGAAAGCATTACTGTTTTCAGAGGAAGGATGTAAAATGGTAAACAGTTATGCCGCGGACATTCTTAAGAAGGTCAGGAAAGACGAAGAAGGAAGAAGAAAAAGACAAGACGAAATATCCGAGTAAAAAGTCGCTAGACGATGGCCATTAAGTCGCTAAGACAAAACGCTCCTCAGACTGATGTAGAGGAACGTAGGTCCTAGAGTCGAGCTCTCACTCCCACCCGATGCAAAGGGACGTAGGAGCTAGGGTTGAGTACCTTTAAGTGCTCCTCAGACCAATGCTGAGGATAGTAGGTAACTGAGTTTGGAGCCCAGACTCCCTCACCCGATGCAGAGGAACGTAGATGTCCGGGTTGAGTCTGTCCAGAGGATGATCGGACGATGCTGCATGAAGCAGACGACTGGAGGATGCAGAAAGAAGAGGACGAGTTTGACCCTGAACCCCTAATCACTTCAGTGGAGGGGGGATGTATGGAAATGTCAAACCCTAAAGAAGAAGCCAATTAGGCTAATTAACGGGCCCCACGAAAGTATTGTTTGACGATAGTACCTGTCGGGACCCGGTGTCGGAGAGCCACTTGTGCAGAGCTTGCACTGCCTACGTCACATAAAAAAAAAAAAACATACATACACACACACACACACTGTGTAAGTGTATCGATCTCTATAGCGCCAAATTAATTTATTGTTGTGGCGTTCTTTTTGTGGTCTTCTACTTTTACAAACAATGTTCACCTTGTTATATAGTCGCCATAAATTACCCACTTGCGTAAATAAGAAAGACTTTCAAGAGGCTTGCTTCGCTCGGGCAGCAAATTCTCACCGACGGGAAGAATCAACAACTTTACTTTCTTGTTGCATGATGCACTAATTTTGCCCTGATTTTTAGGCTAAAACGTGGTTACTTAGGTTGACTGTAAAATAAAGAAAATGTTTACAATTGTTAATAAGTAAACTTCAGATTGGTTCACTTTATTTATACTTTAAATCATTCTTATTCAATCATATATCATTTTTCATGTCTTTATTTTATATCATATTAATTATTTATTAGTAAATCTTTATTTCCATTATGTATAGCGTATCTCAAATACGACTGATAAACTCGTACGTTAATATTTATCCGTTTCTAGAATAAGTAAATTATTTGTTTAGCTTATTCTTTACTTTTTAGGCTATATTACACGTACTTCTGCACATTTGTTTTATTTTTTGCTAACTGTAAATTATATTTATATTGAAAAACCATCTGTGATTTGGCCTCTTTTAATTTATGACATTTACCGTGTTTTAAGTCTTATAATAACTTTGTCATTCAAAGACATACAATATAACAAAAGACTGGGTCTGATAATACAAGAAATAACCTGTAAATTTCTAGAAATCAACAAAAATACAGATCTATATTTCACGCTTCATCTCCACTTGATATATCATCTCCTTCTTTCAACGGAATAAAAAATGACTTTAACGTCAGCAGTGCTACGGATTTTCCTTCTCTTTCCGCTGGATCTTTATTTGATTCCCAGGTTAGAAAAGCTTCATTTGAAAGAACGTTATTTTCCAACAAATAAGTCATAATTTTGAGCAGCAAACCTGAAAAAATATTATTCATTAAAATTTCAAAATTTATAGCAAAACCAATTTGCGATAAATGTTTTACGAACAGATTTTAAGTTTTTTACAATTAATTGTTTACCAATAAAAATGCCTCACCCCCTGGACTGTTAGTTTGTCAAAAACTTAAGGAGACGAGTCGTTAGCAAGAAAAATAAAGTTTTTGTTTTGGTATTTTTGCTTCCTTCCTGAGGAAGTTTTGTAATAGTAATTTTTGGAGTTAGTGTAAAAACATTTTAGGCCAGGCTGTAGGAATTTAAAACTGCTTTATTATGAAATAGTTTGTTGTAGCGTGTTATTGTTAGTTAAAGATAGGCAGAATAGAAATATCTACAAAATGAGAGGTCACACGCCTCAATCGGATAATTAGGTTCTGAGATAATTAGGAAAACCGGGAAATTAGGCGTTTTTTCGAAAAATTATGACTGTTATTTTTAGAGCTGGGTAAGGATAGTAGGGAAAGTAGGGATTATAATGTTCTTTATATGTGAAAAACTTGGGCGATGTCGGAGTATTAGAAGTGCCTGGAAGCATGCGAAAAATCGTCGTAAATTTCGCGGAAATCATCTGAGCGCGCGCTCGCAGTCGAGTGATGTGGGATGGAGCAGCAGCGGAGGAGACACGTATATATAGTAATAGACACATGCGGCGCGCACGTTGCCTATCTTTGCATTAACATTTCGCAGCATTTACTACAGTTATTTAAATGATTTTTGCTTCCTTCCCAAGGAAGCCTCGTAATAGTAATTATTAGCGTTTGTGTAAACATATGTAGGAAATGTCCGTTTTTACATCTTCTGGACATATTTTTTTTTTTTTTTTTTTTTTTTTATATATTGATTTTTTAGTTCTGAGATCTCAGTTTTTTCTAATAAAGTTATTGGAAAAGTTGATGAAAGTAACTTGCTTAACATGTACCTGAAAGAGAATAAAATTACCAATCTTTTTACTGAGGAAAATTTATATTATTGTTCGTTATTTTTTTATTACACACCATAAAGTGTAAATTTTTGAAATTGTTTTAACTCAAAAACTAAATTTTAAATCTTTCTTAAAAAATCATGATTATTGAAAGTTCTTAGGACTTCACTTTAATTTTAAGTTATTTCATGGGGCAGATCCTGAGAAAAACATCAACAACTGAAAAAAGTCGTTTATTTACGTGACGCGATAACTGAAGTAAAAAGGCTATAATCAATTTAAAATTTTGGATTTAGTAAACATTATATAGCATCTTGATCCCTTTCTTTAAGTAGTTTGTGATACCAGTTAGTTTCAAAGATATAAGGCTTCAAAATTTTGTTTCTCACCCTGTATACTTTGCATAATTGAAAATTGCGTCCTCACAATGGCGGGTGGGTTAAGTAATTTTAACTTCAAAATGCGGGTACATGGCAATTGGCGTTCGCGGCTACCTCAGACATACTGCCATTTTGCGTCAGTATTCGCAAGCGGCGACAGCAAAACCAGCAGTGCGGTGCGTATACGGCTGCCCTCTGGTACTGGAAGCCATCCAAGGTATGATCTTCGAATATACCGAGGATATACCGAGGATTTACCGGCGGTATACCGGAAGTACCCGAGGGCATACTGAGGATACGCGAGAATATAACGAAGATAGGCAAGCATCAAATTATGTCATGTAAATGCTCTACAGCTTGGCCTATGTAGTGAGTCTGTTTTGAAGCATTTTTAGTAAAAAAAAAGTGTTTTCAGGAAATGTCCGTGCGGATTTATTTGTGTGTTTGTTTGTATACATCTGTATTTTAGCTTCTACTTAGTGGATTTTAACCTGACAAGTCTAATTTTCTTAGTTTTTACTAGTACATAGTGGAAAAACAGTCCGTTTTTACATTAAATTGTAAGTCATTTCATGGGGTAGATTCTGAGAAAAACCTTAAAAACTAGAAAATTGGTTTTCTAAGTTCAAATTTTGGATTTAGTTAGCATTATATAACACCTTAATCATTTTCTTTAGGCAGTTTATGAAACCAGTTAGTTTTAAGGATACTAAGGTCCAACAATTTTTGGCTCACCCTAAATACTCGAGAATTGAAAACTGCATTGCTTACATCCCAGATTGTATTAAATATAATATAATCTACCCGGGCTTAATGTTTCTGTTTTTTATACCAATTCGTAAAAAAAAAACAAGATTTTCAGTCTGTTTTTTTTCATGGCAATTTTTCTATTAATAGCGATTTTAGACGCATTCCACAAATCATCCTAACTATTACAACTCGAAAACTTAAGGTCAAACCTTTCTAAAAAATAAACAATACCACTTTCATTTTAAGTAATTTCATGTTCCAGATAAGGAGAAAAACGTCAAAAACTGGAAAAAGAAGTTTTTCTATGACACACGATAATTGAAGTAAAAGTGCAAATGCATAACTAAAAACTGCATCGCTTGGATATCAGTTTAACAATTATATTCATGCGAGCCAAAGAAAGGTATAAAGAATTATAATTGATTATGTATATGTAATTGATTAAAAATAATTTTAAACTTAAGGATTGGAATAATCACCATAAGCGAAGTAGTGATTATTCGTCAAAGCATAATGTTCCTGAGAAGTCTAGATCTAAAAGTTGTCCTTGACAATATCGCTGCCAATTGTTTGACACATAGCTTCCTTCAACATTATGTATCGGTTTAATATCCGAATTGTTTTTACTTTATATGTAATTCGAAGTTTTTGTACTTTTTAGTTTAATAGATAAAATTATTTCGAATCAATTTAAAAATCAAGAGATATCACCCTCCTATTTTTACCTGACACCTAATTTACCAACCTGTATATTTAAACGCACATGGGTAACTAAAAATCTTGTTTCTAACGAACTGATAAAACAAAACTAAAAAAAATAAGCCTAAGTATAAATTAAAATCCAGTAAATAGAAGTTGAGATATAAGCAATGCAGTTTTCAATTAGGCAAAGTATACAGGGTGAGAAAACAAAATTTGGAAGTTTCATATCTTCAGAACTAATTGGTTTTATAAACAGCCAAAAGAAAGGGATCAAGATGCTATATGATGCTAAATATATCCGAAATTTGAACTTGATTATTGCTTTTAACTCCAGTTATCGCGTCACATACAAAAACAATTTTTTTCAGTTTTTGATGTTTTTCTCAGGATCTGCCCCATGAAATAACTCAAAATTAAAGTAGAGTAGAGTCCTAATAAGTTTCAAAAATCATGTTTTTTTTAGAAAGATTCAACATTCAGTTTTCGAGTTGAAACAATTTCAAAAAATTGTTCTTTATGGTGTATAATAAAAGAAGGACAAACGATAATATAAATATTCCTTTATGTGAGAGCTCGCTAAGGTACCTCAGAGGGTAGAGCAGAAATAAAATATGCTCCGTAGACCAAATCAGGCTGCCACGATTGCCGTGCGGTGCAACCCGTAAGCTGCCAAAAGGAGATCCTGGGTGGGGCAATCTGAGGTTGCGAGCCAAAGTAAACTGAACCACCTTCGGCTCCCGCTGACGGCAAGACAGGAGGCCGGGCACATAGCCTGTACCGGTCAATCGACTAAGGTAAGTGCGTGATATGGCTTGATGTCTGCCAGAAACTCTCTAGAGAGCCAAGCACTTTGTTCGGGGTGGGAGGTTCGAGATAGTAGAGGTGGGCTAGGGCAGTATCGTGTGCTATACCCGGGGATGATGTTCCCAGTCTGGCACCGCTTACAGTCATATGTTAAGGCCATATCAGCTGACTCTATAAACAGGGGAATCAAGGATGGTCAGACACATACCGGGATGAAGACTATTATCGAGCATAGATAATTTAATCAAGGAGAGAAAGCAGGGAAAGGAGCTCTCGAAATCTAAAATAAAATTCAAAATGTTAGGCGAGAACGAGAAAGCATATGGGAGAAGATCCGAGACAGGCTGGACTCTATGTATAATGTTGTATTAAACGCATCCAACATTCATAAGTCTGTTAAAAGCGATCTATCGAAAAGAGCAAGAAGAGCCTTAGATTGATGCTAAGTAAAGCAAAAATGTTATCGAACGAGCAGCATATCCAGAAGGAGGACAAGGCATCACAGACAATAGAAGCATTAAACGAAAAGACGACAAGAACGCTAAATAAGCGTAAGGCAATGTTACCAAACCAGGTAGAAGAGCGGCAAGAAAACTATGCTAAAACAACCCTAAAAATGAAACGCTTTGCTTTCCACATAAGGCAATCGCCGATATTTAAAGGTTCGCTGATGAACCCACGCATAGATACATACACACAAAGTATGCAAATATTCAAATATTGTTGATAAATTCATTTAACTGTAATGGGGTAAGACTTGACGATGAGAGGAAACATCGTCTTTTTTTCCTGTTCTGATTACCAGTTGTGTTATCGGATGGTATTTTTAATACAGGGTGAGTCATTTTAATCTTTACTCTCAATTATCTCGTTGGCAAAGCATGCCAGCGAAAAATGTTTCGGATAAAAGTTTTAGGATTTTTCCCTGGTTATCTGATGATGACCTTGACAATGTCATTGAGCATGACCTTCAAGAAACCCCTACTTTTGGCACCAGAAATGGAAAGAGCGGGAAATTTTACGTTCGATCATATGATTTTGGAAACAAATCATCTTTTGTGCGGAAATTACCTTTGACATCAGCTGAACCCAGGATGCACCATCGAGGAGGTTGTCAAAAGAATTTAGCATCCCATTTTTTGTTTTATTTATTTTTTTATTTGTTTGTATGTGTTTTTTTTTATTTTTAATTTGTTTTAATGTTTTTTTATTTGCTTTTATGGGTTTTTTTTTTTTGTATTTTATTTATTTATTTTTATGTGTTTATTTGTTTTTTTGTTTTTTCCCTTTTTGTTATTTTTTTTTTTTGGTATTTTTATGGAATGTTAACTGGAGTTAACCATTGATTAATCGTTCGAAATTACCGACGTTTTGTTGGATGCAAAGATCAAGTCGAGCTCTGAATTGTCTTATGGTTCTAAGTAGAACATCTCGAGGGATTGCTGCACAAGCTGTACGAATGCGTTCGATCATATTATCTCGCGTTGTTGACCGTTCAGCATAAACAACATTCTTAAGATATCCCCATAAGCAAAAATCAGGAGGGGTGAAATCAGGTGAACGAGGGGGCTAGGCAACTGGGCCACCTCGCCCAATCCACCTGCCATTGTAGCGGGTGTTTAAATAATCACGAACAATGCGTGCATAATGTGGTGGTGCTCCATATAATTGGATCCACATTCTTAGCCTTGTTGCTAGGTCTACATTTTCTAGTAATTCAGGTAAAATGTCTCGAAGTAATCTCAAAAAGTTTACCCCATTCACGTTCTCTTCAAAGAAATAAGGACCAATCAAATAGCCATTGATAATTCCACACCAGACCATAACACTCCAGCGGTGTTGCTTGTCTATGGGCCTGAACCAATGAGGATTTTCATCTGACCAATAATGACAATTATGTCTATTCAATTCTCCAGTGTTTCTGAATGTTGATTCATCTAAAATAAGAACGTGCCTGAAAAAGTCTTGATCTTGTTGAATCATTCGTATTGCCCATCGACAAAAACGTACTCGCAAAATCTCGTTAACTCTTGTGTTAATGTTATGTGATAAGGATGATATCTTCTCGCTCTCAATATTCGGGATGCTGTTGATTGAGGTATACCTATTTCTCTTTCTATTTGTCGAGTACTAATGTGAGGATCAAGATGAATAATCGCTAGAATGGTACTAACACGAGGATCGTTGTCGTCGTATTCATGATGACGGCGTTGACGAAGAAAAGCTCCATTTCGAGCTCACTGAGTTGAGGTTTGAATAGTAACAGTACTTGGGTGTCTCCTATTGGGATAGCGTTCAGCATAAAGTCTGGCAGCTGCTGCATAATTATTTCGACTTTCTCCCAAAATCATGATCATATCAACGATTCGGTTAGGACCATAATCAGCCATGATCAAAATCAAAATAATTTGTTACAGACCAGTAAACAGGGAAACAGATTTTGTTCAATAATAATTATCGATTTACAAGAAGTAAAAAACACGATTAAGCTTTTCTGCACTAATTTGCTATCTACATAACTGTTAACAGTAGTTCACTCTCAAAAATTGACACTAATACAAAATAATGGAATGACTTAACTACATCAAGAATTTTGAAAATTGACACTAATGCAAAATAATGGAATAACTTAATTACATCAAGAATTTTGAAAATATTGAAAAATTTTTCTTTTTTGAACGCATGTCCCTCTCTTTTCATTTATGGGGCTAAAAGTAGGGGTTTCCATTTCAAAAAAATCAACTTGACCTTGAAATGCCCTTGAAGGTCCTGTTTAACGACAGGGTCAAGATGACCATTCGTCAGCCGGGGAGAAAACTGAACATTTTTGTGGGTAACATTTCCTCCTTGAATGCATTCGAGTTCAGCTAACCAGTTGTACTGTTATGGCATGACCAATGACCTTGACCATTGGATTCAAGGTCAAGGCAAGGTCATATTCAAAAGTAAAATTTTCCGCTCTTTCCATTTCTGGTGCCAAAAGTAGGGGTTTCTATTTGAAAAAATCGACTTGACCTTCAAATGACCTTGAAGGTCACGCTCCATAACATTGTCAAGGTTATCATGAGATAGCCAGGGAAAAATCCTAAAACTTCTATCCGAAACTTTTTTTGCTGTCATGCTTTGCCAACGAGATAATTGAGATTAAAGATTAAAATGACTCACCCTGTATACTGTGCTTTATAAAAGAAATTCGTATTCTTTGATAACATATCAAATTTTCAGATTCACCAATTGCATAATTTAAATAAAACGACTCAGTTTCATTCTAATACTTTTATTGATCTGTTGCAGCAAAAAATAATGTTGAATTTTAATGACCATTTATTTGTGTATAAAAGATTTTAGGGATTGAAATGATAATAACAAAATTTATAAGTTAATAATACGATTATAAAATAATAATCAACGGGACCTGTTTCGCAATAGCATTATTCCAGCTAAGAAAACAGACTAAACTATTCTAGATAAATGCTGCACTATGGGATAATACTTATTTAACATGGTGGGGCAGTATTTATTTGTTTCTGTTCCTTTTTGCGTGTAACGGGCCTAATCTTCAGTCACGACAGTGGCAGCCCTTCCATCCGTCTAGCAGCTACGCCCTGCTAAAAATATGCGATTGTAATCGATGGACAAAAAATAAATCGATTCCGAGTCTATATCTTAATCCTGCGTTTTACATTTGACAGCGATTATATTCAAGCTACTGCGTGTGTAATATATTGATGGCATTAAAATAGATTTTAATAAAGTTTCGACTCAAATTGATTGTAGTTAATAAATCTATTCTGTCTTCTACAGCATTTGACCTTTCTTATATAGTAACGGATAAGAAATCTAGTCACTTGTGAGTATGAACATTTAAAGAAAATCCAGGAGGTTATAATACAGAACATAAGGTCGATTATAATCGACTAGTTTCGCAAGAATTTAATCGATTCTAATCAAAATATAACTAGGGGGCATTCTCTGTCAAATAAGCGACTCCACCCTCACACTTCAATTTTTAAGATAAATTAACGTTATTGGGCTTAAAATTTTCGTTGAAGCTTCTAGTTTTTAGTACTGTATGGTATTTGTGAATCTTTTAAAATGGCGGACCAGTAATGGCTGCCAAAAGGAAGAAACTACTCAATCAAAGACGTTATTTCTATTCTGATTCGTAAAAAAATAACAAATTGGTTCTTACAATGTATTTTTTTTATGTAATTTAGGTCGCTGATTATAAATCTATTCGTAGTTTTCAAATTTTCAAGATGGCGGCTGAAAAATGTAAAAATCATTTTATATCGACAGTTTGAGTCGGGTATGAATATAAGGGTCTTCGGGGTCGCTGATTACGAATTTATTATTTATTTTTTGAAATTCCAAGATGGCCGATCCAAAATGGCGGATAAATAGTGCAAAATCGATTTTTTTCGAAATTTACAGTTGGGTATGAGTATAAGTGTTTTTGAGGTTCCTGATTACGAATTTGCTGTTTGTTTTTTCTAATTCCAAGATGGCGGATCCAAAATTCAATAATACACGTTTTTAAAACAAAAACAAAAAAAAAATATTTATTTGTAACAAGAACTAAACCAATCTATCTAAAAGTATGCGAATCTTACCTAAATCCTTAATAATAAGCAAAGCAAATAATAAGCATGAATGTGAAATAAAAATTTTAAAATGTTTAAATTTATTTACTCAAATTATTTAGATAAATTAATTTTGCAATTTTAAATTGAAAATTGTAATCTACAATACTAAAAATGCAGGCATACAAATTTTAAGTAAATTGACTAAATTAAATGTGGCTCAAAAAATTAAGCGCTATTACTTTGCATTTTTATATTTAATGTTGCCCTAACTCATTGTTAGATTAATCTGAAAAATGGTATTAAATTGCTTCAAATCAACTACGGCAGTGAAAAGTTGAAATTGTGAAAATAGAAAGTTTAAGTGTTTGCATTACTATTTTTACTTGCTTTACGTTGATACTGCTTTGCTTTAAAAAAAATTTTCCAATTAAAACTGTTTAATATCGATATAACATTGTATGCGGTCTATGCAAATGTTAAATCACAGATTTTAAAAGCTAAATTTCATATAAAATATAATTGATTTATAAAAATAAGTACGTAAAAAAGGTTGAATTAACTAAGTATATTCTTATAATAGTTGTTCGTTAATAATTTTGCAGTAGTTCAGAAAAAGTAAATTACAAGCTCTCTACAGAGGTTAACTTTTTTTTTAATACGATTCTTCTTTCAATTAAAACCACATTCTTATCACAATTCCAAAAAGACTCCATTCGGTCAGATGCGCCAATCCATTTAAAAAACCCGACGAGCAAGGTCACATTGGTAAATCTTTGAGACTAATACCGAAATCTATGCTAGAAGAGTATCCTGATTTATCTGAACATAGTAAGGTCTGCTCTAAATGTGTAAAAAAATTTAAAGATAAAACTGATGGTAATAATTGTATGTCTTGAAGTAAACATATGGAGACTCTGGACGATTCCGCAACGTCTTTAAATGACAGTGCAGATTTTGTTCCTGAAGATAATCGAGAAAAATCATAGAGAGAAATGGAATTGGAAAAGAGGCTTGATGGACTTAAAGACAAATTTACTAATCTAAGCAACACAGATCCTTTAAAGCTTCTAATTCTGACAATAGCTCCATCAACATGGTCTGCTAGAAAATTAGCAAAAAAATTCGGTGCAACGCCATATTTTGTTGCCAAAGCTAAAAAAATTAAATGACAACAAGGTATCTTACCTAATACAACCATGAAAGCAGGAAAAAATCTACCAAAAAATACTATAGATGAAGTATTTGATTTCTATACAAGTGATATGAATGGAAGACTTACATCTAGTACAAAAGAGTTTGTTTCAGTCAATATCGAGGGTGAGCGTGTACATCAGCAGAAACGTTTATTATATTTAAATTTATCTGATTTGTACAGTCACATCCTGATTGTGACATAGGTTTTAGTACCTTTGCTAAGCTCAGACCAAAGTTTTGTATACTTCCTGGAGCTTCTGAGACCCATTCGGTGTGTGTATGCACCATACACCAAAATGTAAAGCTGATGTTAGATGCCATTGATTTTAAAAATCTAACTAAAGATACAAATTTACCGCTATCAAATTATCGAGATTGCTTAAAAAATATGTCTTGTGAAATCCGAGTCCGAAATGCTACATTGATCAATGTGACAAATGTCCTGGCACAACAAATATTTTAAAACATATACGTACACTATAAGATGACAAATGCATTTCACATGTTGAGTACGCTACATGGTCAGGAACTGATCGGTCAACACTTTTAAAAGGGGCGTTAAATTAGATGAATTTTTAACAGAACTTGATAATAAATTGAAAATTCTCAAACCCCATTCATTTGTATCAAAGCAACAATGACTTTTTGTTAAAGAAAAAAAAGAGAATCTTAAGTAAATTAAAGTTTTAGTTATATTGTGACATTTCTACCCCCTGCTCGCGAGCGATTATTGAGGTTGTGTCCTGCCAAGCTTCGGACAGGCGCGCAGGGGACTGAATTGTCGCAAAAGTCGTCAATTTAACGACAACGAATCGGCCACGGCTATCTCAGTGTCTGCGCTATTAGCTAACCGCGGAGAGTGGTTGGATCCTGTTCAGCTTGGCTTGCTAGAAACGAAACTGGAAGCGGGATGTGCATGCAAAATAAAGTCTGCTGTTCAACGCATTCGTGATTTACTCACTCGGGCTGATCTCGTCCGACTATATTATTTATTTGTCTAAATTAACAATGGAACTTCTCTTTCAGCCGTCGCTCGGTCCGGGTTTTTCTTTATTCGTGTGCTTGTTATCGGTTCGAGACGCGTACCGAGGTGATACTCTAATTAACTTAACTAATGCGACTATCACGCTATTTGCGTGATGCACTTTTCGCGAGAGAGAGAGAGAGAGAGAGAGAGAGAGAGAGAGAGTAACAGAAGCGCTGCGCCCCGACACTTACAAGTGATCGATACACCGATAATCTTCGT
The DNA here is from genome assembly GCA_024372645.1 of Trichomalopsis sarcophagae. NCBI lineage: Eukaryota > Metazoa > Arthropoda > Insecta > Hymenoptera > Pteromalidae > Trichomalopsis > Trichomalopsis sarcophagae. Next base: position 19,885 of record QLSS01000231.1, read on the forward strand.
TGCGATGCTGTAGTTGTCCGTACGCTGCTTTGACCCTGGCGTTGACTGTCAAGCTCGCTGCGCCCTGCTTTCTCTCGTCCTCGTGCCCAGGAAGATCCGCCTTTGGTTGCGCCTCGTTCTCCGGTCGGGCTGATGCTTGCCCTGGCTGATCGGAGCTGTTCAAGAGAAGCCCCGTTCCGTCCGCTGCTCGCCTCGTCGAGAGCGTCGGATGCCTCTGGCTTTCGTGACGCGCTATACTCTCTCTCTCTCTCACTGCCGACATCGCTCTACACTGAGACTCAAACACAAACATATCATCTCACCACACCCACCATCAAGCTCATCTGCCACGTTTTCACCCGGCTCTGAAGCGTCTCTGTCCGAGGGTCTACGAGTCTGTCATTTCAATGCGAACTCGCTTACGGGTCACATTGAGATGATCAGGCTCTTTTTATCCACTCGCTCTCCATTCCACGTAATAGCTGTTACTGAGACCTGGTTGAGCGAAAAGGTAACGTCCATCCCTTCACTGGACGACTACGTACTTTACAGACGGGACAGAAACAGAAACGGTGGAGGTGTGGCCCTCTACATACATATATCACTGACGGCTAGCGTTATCTCATCATCTGACGGTGAGTGGTTTGACAGGCCGGGTAAGCCTGAATACCTTTTCTGTGAGGTATCGGCAAAGGGAATCTCTCCGATCTTCGTGGGAGTTGTGTATCGTCCTCCTCACGCTCCATTATTTCAAGGCTCTAACTTTATAGACCAGCTAACTACCCACATGCACAATTACTCAACGAAGGTCATAATGGGAGATTTCAACTCTGATCAGCTTTCATCCTCTGAAGATGCCAGTTTCATCAGGGACTTCATTGATGAAAATTCCCTTTCTTCCATCCCATATGGTGCCACGCACCATAAACAGGGTTCTGATACCTGGCTTGACTTGTGTCTGATCGACGAGCAGGATCGCCTGCTGTCACACTGGAAGACAGACTCACCTTTCATCAACGGACATGACCTTATCACGGCCACTCTCGACGTACAGATTCCACGACACGTACCTAGCACATACTCCTACCGTAACTTTAAAGGAATCTGCGCCGAGAAGCTAAGGGACTTTCTTAGCGCATGTGACTGGTCATCTCTCACCCTATCATCACTTGACGAATGCATCTCTACACTTAACGCTAACCTTACTAACGCCATTAATCAACACGCCCCATCACGGACTGTAACACCTAAAAAACAGCGTCACCCGTGGTTCTCCACGGCTCTTCGTGACCTTGTATCCGAGAGGGTAGACTATACAGGCGTTTCAAGAACTCCAGGCTTGATTCAGATCTCCGCTTATACAGACAAGCTAGGGACTATACTCATAAACAGGTCGAGGAAGCCAGGCTGGATTATTACTATTCACGCCTGTCAACCTTGACTGATATCGCCGAGATCTGGAGAGAGCTGGAGAAACTTGGAATTTCCGCCACTAAGGCCCCATTACCACCTCGCTTTAGCACAGATGAGCTCAACAAGCATTTTAGCTCGATCTCCAATCCACCACTCATCTACTGTCACCTTCAAAAGGCTTGCTAAAGATTACTACTTTAAACTTGAAAACACATAACTCATCGACATTCATGTACACGCACACACTTACTCATTCTCATACTAATCATGTTCACTATCAGTACACTTTTACACTACACTTACTCTACACACGCCTCAACTTACTTTACTTCTAATTTATATTTACTATTTTTACTTTAACTGCATAATGCTAATTCTTACTATTGTACAATACAATGTACGCAAATAAATCTAATCTAATCTAATCTAATCTCTCTCTCTCTCTCTCTCTCTCTCTCTCTCTCTCTCTCTCTCTCT
>QLSS01000231.1:21763-43755 GCA_024372645.1 Trichomalopsis sarcophagae
CTCTCTCTCTCTCTCTCTCTCTCTCTCTCTCTCTCTCTCTCTCTCTCGCACCTTCCTTGTTTGTGCTTCGCGGAAGACTTCTGTCGCCTCGGCATGCGTCTCGTAGGCGCGTGTTGTGTAGTGTGTATATGAGTGAGCGTGTAAGCGCCGCTTACACGCTTGTGTGTGCTGTGCGCACTCTTTTCGTGGCGTGTGCATGTGCACTGTCACAATGCTTGATTTCGCAGAAAATGACTGCTACGTTTGTCAAGATGCTTCTCAAGCATTTCATTTCAATAATGATCAGTGCACAGTTTTGCCATTAATTATTATAAAGAAGATAGTGAATTAAAACATAAGAGTAATGTTTTCTTATCAAACAGCAAAAAACATGATACTGCTGCCATATATAGTATTCAACAACTGTTAATACCTGAAATAAAAAATGTGAAAAAAGTGAAAAAAGTTATTTTTACCTGATCCCCTGAGTCCCTGATCACAATACATGTATCAATTAATCCATTTTCGCCCCCTATATAGGTAGAGCGAGCCTACAATAATCGGAGAATCGGAAATCGAGCGGACCGAAAATGGTCGCTTTCGCCTCTGGAGACGAAAACGACCATTTTCGGTCCGCTTGATTCATTTTTTTGTTCATCTCCTTACTAAAGCTTTGAATCGTTAAAAACTGTTGGACAATTTCCAAAATATTAAAATTTTCAAAATTTTTCAAAATTTTCAGTTTATTATAATTTTGATTTACTAAATTTAAAAAGCTTTACTAAAAAAATATTAACACACACATATTAATTGTAATTCAAAACAATTTATTTTAAATATGTGCATACATGTTTATGTATATGATGCAGATTTGATTTATCATCAGCAAGATTTTGATGTGATAGCTGAATGGCACTATTTTACAACTGCTCATGGTAAAAGTGTGTATGATGGTATTAAAGCGAATTTCAAAAGAGAAGCTTACAAGGCAAGTCTAACTGCAAAGCCAAATGATGCTCTTCTAACATCTGAAGCACTTTTTAATTGGTCTAGAAAGCACTTTCAAAACATTAATGTCTTTTACTTTGATGAGAAGTATCACGCAAAAATGCAAAGAAAATTAATCAGAAGATTTGAAGCGGCTAAAGCCGTACATAAAATTTCAAAATTTCAAAAAACAACATGGATTTATCGTTGATGACCAAAGAAACGTTTGCATAAAAAGATATTCAAAGGAAGAGGGAGGAATTCAATGGTCAATGTATGCAGATAATTAAAATAAGTACCCTTTAAGGGCCAAGTGATGTGTAAGACCAATCGCGCAACCTCCTCGTGGTGCATATTGGATAACGCTAATGCCGACGACACAAAACGAGTTTTGACATAAATTATACATGAAGTAACAACAAAGCTTATTCCTGCTATTCAAGAAATAATATACAGGTAAAAAATTGTGTATTCCTATAAGAACAGTAGTTTCCTTTGGTAGCTTAGATCTGATACCTTGGAATTACAAAAAATAAATAGCAAATTCGTAATCAGGAACCTCAAAAACACTTATACTCATACCCAACTTTAAATTTCGAAAAAAATCGATTTTTGCACTATTTATCCGCCATCTTGGAATTTCGAAAAATAAATTCGTAATCAGCGACCCGGAAAACCCTTATATTCATACCCGACTCAAACTGTCGAAACAAAATGATTTTTACATTTTTCAGCCGCCATTTTGCATCCGCCATCTAGAAAATTTGAAAAATACGAATAGATTTATAATCAGCGACCTAAATTACATAAAAAAAGTGAATTGTAAGAAGCAATTTGTTATTTTTATACGAATCAGAATACAAATAACGGCTTTGATTGAGTAGTTTCTTTCTTTTGGCAGCCATTGCTGGTCCGCCATTTTGAAAGATTCACAAATGCCATACAGTAATAAAAACTAGAAGCTTCAACGAAAATTTTAAGCCCAATAACGTTAATGTATCTTAAAAATTGAAGTGTGAGGGTAAGGTGGCTGATTTGACAGAGAATGCCCCAATAGGTTTTTTTTCATAAGGGATTTTACAAAACTTTGACCATTAAAGTCACTTAAAATGTTATCAAAATTATTTGTAAAATTAAACTAATTTAATATCGATTAATAAGTTATAGACGAATTACCTTATGAATTAATTTAAATTTACTGATAAAATCACTAACAAATCATATTAGAAAAATAATTATTACTTTTATTGTTCGTAATAAAGTACTATTCGAACAGATTGATATATACTGATAAAATACCAATTAAATGATATTGCAAGAATAGTGTTCGTTTTGGTTATTGAAGACTATTAAACTATATTCAGAGCTATTCATAAAACTAGTATTGGGATCAATTAACTATTTAGTAATAAATAGTAATTTTCAAATAGATTAAAATAGATTGACAAAAAACATTCAAATGATATAACAAGAATAGTAATTGTTTTGGTTATTAAAGTCGATTAAAATATATTCAAAGCTATTAATGAAACTAGTATTAAGATCGATAGGCGATTTAGTAATGATTAGAGATTTTAAATCGATTAAAATTAGTTTAAAAAATTACATTGAGCTGCACTAAAATAATTACTACATAAATATCGATAAAAATATAATAAATTTGATACTTATTTTTCGTATTAAAACCAATTGTAATTAAAAACAGATAGTAATTTAATCGATCAAATTTGGCTGGTCGATGGAATGGATTTAAAACGATTAAATATGATTAAATTGTAATCGATTTCAATCGAATTTAATCGCATATTTTTAGCAGGGCGACTATGCCGGAGCCGGAATGGCAGTACCACACTGCAACGTACGACAGTACCGCCATCTATGACATGTAGTACGACACTTATGTCGGTTTATGTCGCGTTGTTGCGGCTTATAGTTTTGGATTTGTTGAACGACGGAAGCACCACTGTGTTTTCTCTCTTAAATAGATGTGTTTTTATCTAAATAGTTCTTTATATCATCCTGTGCGTTAAGAGTATAAGCTAATGTATTTTAGCGAATTAATAATTTTAAGATTTACCGTAAAAGCCATAGAGTCATGCTAGCAAATTGTGTAAGGAGCAAAGTTGCCTTTGATTACTAATAGTGTTATTCTAAAGTCATATTTATGTAGATTATGAGTCGAATCGTTTGTCCAATTTTAATATTGAAGTTTACACTCCATATTTAGTTAGCACTTATTTTAGATTTCAGTTTGTTTTGACTTTTCAATTTTAAATTTTAAATTATACTGCATATATTGCTTGTGGATAATAATAATACTGTTTGATAGTTATTATTTTTCTCTAATTATTAGTGATATATGTGCGGGTATGTATATAATTTGTTGAATAGAAGAAGCCACAATAAAGAGGCTTCAGCATGAAGTGGTCTTTGAAATAAAAGACGTTGACATGCTTACCTCTAAACAGGATAAAGTAAGGATAAAATCAAAGTAGGTTGGGTTAATTACAGAATTAGGGAGAATAGTCAAGAGATGCGACCACCCAGATGCTATAAATGCCTTCGTTTCGGCCACATTGCAAAAAAGAGTACAGAGACGTACGACAGAAGTAAATGCTGTTTTGAGTGCGGAACGGAGTGATGGTAGCTATACATGCCCATCCTACCGAGCCGCATTAAAATATCTGAATAACCAACGAAAATTAAGATAGCAAATAAATCTAAACCACTGTGAGACAGCACGGGACCTATTCAACCAGTATTTCCGCGAGAAAGAGGTAGACGTAGCTATTGTGTGCGAAAAATATGAGAATCTAGACGAACCATCGTGGGAAATGGACACTAAGGGTTAAGCAGCGATCTAGGCATGTGGAAATGATGCTTTCGGTGGAAAAATGAAGACCCGTGAAGAAGGATTTATACGGGCTAAGGTAGCAGGTGTCACTGTTTACGGCTGCACCTAACGCTTCAATTGAACAGTTCAAACAACTGCTAGATCAGCTCATACAAGACGCAGTAGGGAGGGGGGAGGGAACCGGTACTGATTATAGGCGTTTTCAATGCGTGGGCTGTGGAGTAAGGCAGCATAAGGACTAACCACAAAGGTCGGATACTCCTAGAAGCAATTGCTCTGCTAGATTTAGTCGTAGTTAATCAAGGATGCACCCAAACATTTAGAAGAGGAGACGCAGGTCTATTGTCGACCTGACGTTTGTTAGCAGCAGCCTTATTAGCTCAGTTGCTTCATGGGCAGTAAGTTAGCACTAAGCACATAGTGATCACCAGGACATAATAATGGAGGTAGGAATATCAAAACAGGGACCCAGCGCGAGTACAACGACCAATAGAGTTAGTTGGAAAACGAAGGATTACGATAATAAGATGTTCCTGTTAGCACTAGAGGAAATGCAACTTTCTGAAAACGGTAAACAGCAAGGCGGAGCAGCCGACGGCGAACATCACCCAAACATGTGACGCTGCTATGCCCTGAAGAGTAGCATACAGTAGAAGATCACCATTATACAGGTGGGACAAGGAAATTGCGAGTTCACGTAGTGTGTGTCACTGGACAGAAAACGAGAACAACCGGCGAGGAAAAAATACTATAAAACTGGTATAGGCAAGGAAATAGTCGATGCCCGCGGATAAGAAATAAAGGACGCTAAAATGAGTCTTAAGAAGAAAATCCGCGTAAACAAACAACGGTGCCTTAACGAACTACAGGACGAGGTCGAAGAAGAACCTTGGGGTCGGCCGTATAAAATAGTAATCAAGAAGATTAAAGGAAGGTACGTGCCTTTACCAAAATGCCCGAAACAATTGCACCGGGTAGTCACCACACTCATCCCCAGGCAACTGGAGGAACCAAGTGTCATCGAAAGAGGTGTAAATAAAAAGGCTATCCCACCGATCACGATTGAGGAATTGATAGCCGCTCGCAGAAGGGTCTAGAAGAGGGAACATTCTACCTAGTGTGATCTTAGGTTTTGCTGAAGATTATCACAAAATTGTTGTTAATGTCAAACGCGAGCCTACTCTCACAAGATTAAATTCAGATGTAAATTCTATTATGCAGATGCAAATAGTTGGGGCTGGCGCAAATGTTTTCAAGGATTATAAGGTTGAAATCACTAAAATTGAATGGCTGATGCCATACGTGGTGCTCGCGGATAAACAATATTATATTGCTTTATCATCTGGAACAGTATAGACCTATCACCATGAGTTTTTGTAGTTGAAAACTATATGAGTATCCATTACTACCCAGTACATAAAAACACGTGTGGACTGTTAAAACTGCTAATCAGCTAGAGAAGCCTCAGTTCGTTATTCTCCGCCTTTAGCCAAATCGTAAGGGACGAAGAAAGGCTAATGACAGACGCTTCGATCATTGCAACATAAGTAACGTCACACTTTTGCTTAACTCTTTATACTATGCATATGAAAATCTCAATCTTAGTATTACTAATAATTAGTATGTTCTACTGTATGATATACAGGGTGTCCCATTTTAACTTAGACAGCTGAATAACATAACAAATTGCAATCTAATCAAAAATGTTTCAGACAAAAGTTTTTGGGCATTGAGGAGCTGACCCTTCTGTGACCTTGAATATGTCCTTGAACTTCATTTTCAAGGTCAACTTTTGTTTCTTGAATATAACCCCCTATTTTTGACCTCGGATTCGAAAAGAGCGCAAAATTTTACGTCCAGATGAGCTTTCGCGTTAATGGTCAAAGTAAACTCTACAAGTCATTTCAAGGTCAAATTTCTGTTTGGGGCATTAAGCTGGTAAATCCGGGTTTTTCAAAAACTGTCCTCAGACAATAGTTATTGGGTATCAAAGTGTTAACCCTCCCATGACCTTGAACATGTTCTGTGTTTTCAACTTCGGATTCTGAAAGAACGCGAAGTTTCACGCCCAGATAAGCTTTTGCTATAGGAGACGATGTGAACTTTTTCTGAGATTGACCATGACCCCGAATGTTGAAATTCCACAGATCGACTTTAAATGAAGCAACAGTCTTGTGTTTATGTAAAAAATGATAGTAGATTGTTTCATATTGAAATTACAAAATGACATCGAAGTAGTATTTTTTATTTATTTATCGACTTTTGAATACGTGAACTTTTTATTCAAACTCTGACCCACAGTATTTTGTTTATTCGTCTAGGCTCGCTTTACATACTTAAGGTGCTTACACCTTTTGTTGTTGTATCTCTCCAATATTGTATCCATTTAGTGTAGTATCCTAGTATCCTAATTCACTAGATTTTATGTATTTTTTGTTTGCACATTTGTAATTGAACATTAATTAATCTGATAAAATTTTGTCATTGCAATGGCATATTATACGCCTAATGAAGTAGTCGATATTCTTATAACTTTCGGTGAATGTGGTAGGAATTAGAGACTTACTGCCCAAACTTATGCGGAGCGGTTTCCAAATCGCCGCCATCCTACTGCTTAACAAGTGATAAACATCGAAAGAAGAACTCGCAATAATCCACTGCATCGCCAAAGACAGAGAAATAGACTTCAGAATAATAACGACCTTAGGTTGCTTGCAGTTTTGGCTATGGTTCACCAAAATCCCCGTATTAGTACCCGTCAAATAGAACGGGAATTTGGAGTCCCTCGAAATACAGCTCACAGATAGTTACGATCAGTCAATTACCATCCGTATCACATTACTTTGGTACAGGAATTAAGTGAGGCTGATTACGAACTCAGAGTACATTTTTGTAGATGGGCTCCTGAGATGTTGGATCAAAATCCAGATTTTTTTTGGAATGTTTGTTTCAGTGATGAAGCGACATTCCTAAGCAATGGTAGTCTCAATAGGCATAATTGCCATTATTGGTCATCAGAAAATCCACATTGGTATCGTGAGGTGCTTAATCAACATCGTTGGAGTTTACATGTATGGGTCGGTATTTGCAATGGCCAAGTAATTGGACCACATTTTTTTGAACGTACCATTAATGGTCAAATGTATTTAGAATTTTTGGAAAATGATTTGCCAGGATACCTAGAGAATATTCCTCTTGCAATAAGACTAAACTTATGGTATCAACAAGATGGTGCTCCGGCACATTATGCTCGTATTGTACGGACATTTTTGAATCAACAATTTCCAAATCTAGTTGAATACAATCCTAAGTGATGTAAAAAAAATTGTTTATAGAGTGATGAGAGAAGATAATATAAATTTAATAGCAGCTTAAAGTTGGTAGTCAAAATTGAATACGTGCTCGATGTGCAAGAATTCAGAAAGCCTGTAAACGAATTTGTCGTCCAGGAACTTGCCATAGTTCCACTCTATCCGTACCTCAAAACATTGGTCTTGTTTTCAAGCTACTCAATTACTAGTTACCAAAAAATAGCCTGTAATGCACCCCAGGTAATTTATTAGCTGACCGAGCGATCATTATTTTTTCCGGTATTACTGAACAGCTTAGCCCGAAATCGTGAATTTGAAAAAAATTGTCGAAAATGATCCCGTCCCTATCGAAAGTTGCGAGCTATTTAAAGTAGGGTAAAATTTATTGTAAATTCATTTGAAACAAGAATTTTCAGTATTTTGTCAGATTTTCTGATTTTAGACGATTTAAAGTAGGGTACCACGACTACGAGCAATTTATAATAGGGTAAAAATCGTCTAAAATGATAAATAAATTCATAGAATAACAATGAATTTTTTGCATTAAATTTTCTTTCTCTTACTGCAGAATAAAGAGAGTACGATGTTTAGGAATTAAAGAGGCTTTTTTTAATTGTAAAAAAAAATAAGCGGAGTGATTGGGGGCAGTAACTGAGAAACAAAATTCTTGAACTGGCGGCGGCGAAATTTCGTTAATAGTATAGAGTGATTATTTATAATACGATGTTAAGTTGCAACTTAATTATCTCTTATCTCGCATTTATTATTTGAATAGGCGTCTTACCTGCAGGATGGCTGGATTTGCTGATGTATGCTTGTACAGCAAAAAGGCATTGTAGTTCTAAATACGCATCTGCATCTACATAGCGTTGGATTAATTTTTGCAATTTATCAAAAATTTCTACTTTTAAAATCCATTTGTCCTTGCACTGTTCTATAAAATAAATTAGAAACAAACAAAACATAAATAATAGTATTTATATATTTAGATTTTCTGAAATAGAAAATAGTTTACTAACCAACAGAAGTTTCCAAAATGGCAGTCATTAGAGCACGTATAAATTTAGGCTCTTTAGTTAAATCACTAATATTAGTCTGCAACAAAAAAAATTTTTTATTCATATTGTACTTTTTTTTTATTTATAGTAATCATTACAAATAGAAATTGTCGTACTATATAATATTTGACGTATCAACCCTTTCCAGAGGTACACGACTTCACATAATAATGTAATTATTTTACACATTTGAAAGGCGTTTATTACAAGATTTTATACAAGAGTATAAAATAGCTTGAAACACTGTAGCTCTTGTATGTTGTGCTCTACTCGGAATATTATTCGGCACCATCCATGCGTTTCCCTCAGCGTAGCGAAAGTGCAGGCTTTCTGCTAATAAAGGGGCATCAGACGATCAAATCGTCAACACCGCGAGGTCTTTTTCTTACGCCTGCACTCTCGCGCCACCGAATTTTCTCGCAGCTCAACCGTATTATATAATTTAGGAGGGGTCCTTGGTCAGTAGAGGAGGTGGAGCAGATGGTCAAATTATGCAGAACTCAAGCGGTTTATACTGTAACTGTCTTATTTATTCATGTTCTTAGATTCACGCTTACAGCACCTTCTGTTCAACACTTCAGACACAAACTGAGTTCTCGCAAAACAAAGAAAATTAGATAAACCGCTAAAAACTACCGAATTTTATCACAAAGCCGAACTCATTTTCACCAATACCCATGCATAAGGTCACACGAACCCTCGATCCTCCTCCTCATGGAGCGACACTCCGACCGAGCTCGTGCATCGGGCGACACTCGTTCACCTGTCCCCGGACGACTCCTTTACATTCACTCGGCGCGGTTACCGCCTCGCTAACTCTTACCCAGAAAGCCGAGATGCGTCCGACCCTACCCAGCCTCTACTGCCCGCAACGGATAATCGCTGTTATCCTCGCTCGCGCCAGGAGATGGTGGACAGCCGTTTAGGACGTGCATACTAAACACGATTTTAAGCATATAGACTGTAACGAGCGACCGCTGTCGCTCTCATTTGCACCAGATCGCCGCTGGCACGTGCCGTCCGACTAGTCCAACTAACCGAATATGCACTTTTTACTTGACACTTTTCCAAACTGAATGACGCTGAGCGGCGATACACTTCTGTCTTTAAAACCTCCGATTTTAATATTAACCAACCGACAACAAAAGATACACCTCAACTTTGCGTCAAACAAAAGAGATAAACCAACTTCTACATACCTAAAGATACCAAGGAACAAATTTGCAAAAGACCGTAAATTTATTTCCCGATACAAAGACGATATGCGACACAAAGAAAATTTAAAGCGGCACGAAACTAATCTCCGAGCCGAAAACACGTTCAAGTCGCCTCAACCAGGAGTTTCGGCGACACGCCTGATTGACCTTTTTTTTTAGAGCGTTGATAGACATATTCGTCCCGGACCACAGCTGGCAAGCAAAAGAGCGAGCGCTGCTCTTTTTTCGAGCTCACAACCCGCGCCGACGACAACGGGGACCGCTGATTGGCTTTCTCGCGCTTGCGCCGTCGCTATCCGCGAATCTGCGTGCCTTCGACTAGGCCCTGTCAAACGCTCGAAGTATGCATAAATAAAAAAAAAATTTGTTAAAAACGTATTTTTTTTTTAATTTTCTTTAGAAAGTAAGGTTAAATGTCATTTTTTTAATTTCTCGGCGGAATTCGATAGAGCGACCTCAAAAACATAAGAAATGATGCCTTGTAAATGCAAATATTTACTTTTTAAAAAGCCGTAAACAATCATAATCAAAGTCAAAGATCAGTTCATTTAGGCCTTAATGGGTTAAACTAATCTCACTAAATTCATTAACGTATATTCATAAGCATATACAGAAACTTTGCAAGCTGTAAACACTTGGCAATTCTTTCGATAATTTCATAAAATTTGAATTAGAATAAAATTCTTATACAAATATACAGATTTATGAAGATGCTCTAGTAGAAATGCTTACCAACGGTAAACTGTTGGCCAAAGTGACGTTTTTAGCAGGTTCGTTGGCCAACCATAATCAACGGCTTTTCAAACTGATTTCAAGACTGTTTAATGCGTTTAATTAAAGTTCAGAAGAAATGACCTCGTTATATAAACAACCTCTCAAGAGCCTTATTATTTTGCGTATCTTGTCTTTGAGGACCTGCTGCTATTACTATTGAGCAAACCTGATCATTTGTGGCGTGAGAGTCTTGATGTCTTGATGATGCTGGTGGGCCGCAGCGGTAGGCTTGGATATGTGGCCGAATGTCACGGGTATGCTAAGCTTCAGGTTGGTTGGATTTCCGGCACTGCCGATCTATGGGGGCCGCGTCGGATCCTTGTCGACGTCTATCATCTCCTCCGTCACGCACAATCAAGCACAATAGACAGATTCTCGAGAGTTTGTGCGCACCAAGCAGCTCCGAAATACCACTGTTTTAGGCTATGTTTCATGTTTACACAAGGCCAGACGTACTCTGCTGCTGTGTGTGCCTCTGTCCTCTTAAACAAACATTGATGCACGTTCATAAACGATGTAAAAAAAACTAGATAAAGGCAACTTCTAGCCTGAAAAATCTTATCCTCTTCTCTTAGAATATTTGTGTAGATAAATTTTTACTATTTATATTATTTACTATTAGAGTTACACACAAATAATATGTTTTGGAGACATTCACGGTGTAGTATAGTATATTGCACTGATTGCTGAAGATAACCTTATGTAACCTATTATCTCATGACATACTCTTTTATTGTTGTACTTAAAAGATGAGAATAGCATAGCCAAAATTTTAAAAAATTATCGCAAATTAATTTTTAATCGTAATTTTTTTCTAAAAGATGATTTTTTAAGCAAAATATTATGATCATTAGAAAGTTCTCATGAAAATCTGCAAGATGCATTACTCAAACATAAAAATATCAGACAAGGTATCATTAGAGACAATAAAACGCATTTAGGTTAAAAAGCAAATTCAAAGTACAATAGGATCGCGATGCTCCCCGTCGGCATACTGTATGAAAAATCTGTGGTGGCCACACAGCACCCACTCGCATACTCACACTCACACACGCTCACACACACACACACACTCACATACACACTCGCACTCACGCACGCGCGCATACATATACAAACCTCACGCGCACGCGAAGACTCCAGCGTTCGTGCCTCGAACGACGCGGCCCGGATTAGAAATCGGTTTTTCCGGTCCGGCCGAGCGTATCTGGACAATTAAGTCCTCCACCTCGAGGAGGCCGTAAAACGCGCGGGCCCGCGCTCGAACTCTTTATTGCGGTCCTCCGCACCTCGATGCGGGCGGCTAAAGCTCGCCGGCACGGAGATTTCCGACGCCATATAACGATAAACGCCGGCCGCTTGGGCCAGCTGCCCTCGCCACCGACGCGCTGTCCGGACCGCGTGCACTCCGTCCCTGCCAATCCGATCCGCGATCGGTACAGGAGGCGGAACGGTCGAGACCCTCGACGATCGACGCTGGAGCCGACCAACGACAGTTCATCGGGATACACGACGCGAGTCGCATCACACCCAGTCCCTTGTAGCGCGAAAACTTCGACGAATAAACAGTCCCGTCTAAACACCAAGTTCTGCGTTACTTCTTTCCTCACATCCTCTACCACTCTCCTGCGCCACCTCACTCCCAAAGTGGTGACCCCGACGTGATCCGGCAGTGCAACGGACGAAAACGCACATCCACCGGACCGATCAATTGGCGAGCATAGGCGAGAAGAGTGATACAAGTTCAAGGAAAATACGGAAAATGGCAGAACCAGCAACACCGAAAGCCTCAAACACCGGAGCGCAGCAGCAGGCGGCCACTGATTTCCTGCTCGAAGTTAGCCGGATTGCTTTCCGTGCGCCACCACGTGTGCCGAACGAGCCCGAGATGTGGTTCAGCCAATTGGAATTTCTGGTGAAGCCAGCAGGTTCAGCTACCTCTGTAGCAGCTTGGATCCGCGGTACTCAGTGGTCATCAAGGACCTGATCATCGCTCCGCCAACTGAGACACCTTACACCACGACAAAGGAGGAACTTCTCAAGCGGCTGAACGTATCGCAGGATGCCAAGACGCGGAGGCTGCTGGAAGACCAGGTGCTCGGCGACCGTAAATCTTCGGAGTTCTTACGCCATTTGCGCGGACTCGGCGGCACAGGCGTCTCCGAATCGCTACTACGCACGCTGTGGCTCGGGCGTTTGCCTACGAATATGCAGTTGATCCTGACCACGCAGCAGGATATGCCGCTCGATAAAATTGCGCAGCTCGCCGACAGCATCGTGGAGACGATGCGCGGCGCGCCAGCAGTACACCAGCCGCAGATCGCCGCAGTGACGCCGCAACCCAACTTGCTGCTCGAGGCCCTCACGACGCAGATCGCTCAACTCACGACAGCGTTTCGGCAGGAAATCGCCGAGATACGTTGAGAAGTTCGAGAAGATCGCGAACGCTCGTCCCGGCGGTCGACGCACAGCCGTTCACAATCCCGAAGACGATCGCCGTCGCGCGGAAATCGGGAGTACCACCAATGTTGGTACCATTGGAAGTTCGGGACAGAGGCAACCAAGTGCAAGGCACCCTGTAAGTTCGCGGGAAACGAGACGGGTCGTCGCTAATAGCGGCGAGCGACCCCAGGCCACACACGCGCCGCCTTTTCGTGACGGACCGAGACAGTCAGGTAAAGTACCTGATCGACACGGGCGCTGACCTCTGCGTCTATCCCCGTGCCGCGATTTGAGGGCAGCTCAAAAAGACCACGTACGAGCTCTCGGCCGCTAATGAGACGGCCATTGCTACGTACGGAACGCTTACGCTGTCACTCAACCTCGGACTCCGGCGCGCATTCTTGTGGCGATTCGTGATCGCGGACGTGCCCAAGGCCATTATCGGGGCGGACTTCCTGTCACACTACGGGATACTCGTCGACCTCCAAGGCAGCCAGCTGATCGACCGAGAGACGAAACGCACGTCACGAGGTTAGATCCTCACCGACGGAGGTTCGAGCGTCAAGGTCATCTCCGGATCGTCAAGCTACCACCAGTTGCTAGCCCGATACCCGGATATCACGCGACCTGACGGACGAGCACCAGTGACGCGGCACACGACGCGTCATTACATCGATACGACGCCAGGACCGCCGGTAAGCAGTCAACCCCGCAGCCTCGCGCCAGACCGTTTCCAGAGAGCAAGGGAGAAGTTCAACCTCATGCTACGCCTCGGAACGGCTCGGACGTCCAACAGCTCCTGGGCTTCGCCACTCCACATTGCACCGAAGGGCGAGGACGACGAGAGGCCATGCGGCGACTACAGAGGCCTCAACGCACGCACGATACCAGACCGGTATCCAGTACCGCACATCCGAGACTTCGCGCAGCGGCTCCGAGGCAAGAAGATCTTTTCCAAGGTCGACTTGGTCCGAGCCTACAACCAGATCCCCGTCGCCGAGGAAGACATCCCCAAGACGGCCATCACCACGCCATTCGGACTCTTTGAATTTTCATTCATGAGTTTCGGGCTTCGCAACGCGGCACAGACGTTCCAGGGCTTCGTAGACGAGATGCTACGGGAGCTGGACTTCTGCTACGCGTACATCGATGACATCTTGGTTTCATCCGACGACGAGGAACAGCACCACCAGCACCTGCAGCAGCTGTTCGAACGCCTGCAGCAATACGAGATCGTCATCAACCCGGCCAAGTGCGTTTTCGGGCAACCGGAGATAGAGTTCCTGAGTTACACCGTCACTAGCAACGGAATCCGACCGACCGGGAAGAAGGCCGAGGCCATCCGAGGCTATCCACAGCCTCAGACCGCCAAGCAGTTTCGCCGTTTCCTCGGAGCTGTCAATTTTTACCGAGACCTTCTACCAGACGCGGCGCAGACGGAAGCACCCTTCAACGAACTCCTGAAAGGCAACATCAAGGGGAATGCGCCGATAACCTGGAATGGCGAAGCGTCCGCGGCCTTCGAGAAGACGAAGTCCGACCTCGAGCGAGCAACACTCCTCGCACATCCGAAGATAGGCGCCGACCTAGCGTTGGTTTGTGACGCATCGGATATCGCAGTCGGCGCCGCACTCCAACAAAAAATCGACGGACGTTGGGAGCCGCTAGGTTTCATTTCAATGAAATTGAGTCCAGCGCAAACCCGCTACAGTGCTTTTGATCGCGAGTTACTCGCCATCTACTTAGCGATCAAGCACTTTCGCCACATGGATGAGGCTCGAGAGTTCACCATCTTCACCGACCAAAAACCGCTAATCTTCGCTTTCAAATAGAAACCGGAGAAAGCAACACCACGTCAGGCACGGCACCTGGATTTCATCGGGCAGTACTCCACGGACATCCGGCACATCTCCGGCATAGACAACGTCGTGGCTGCCGCACTGTCTCGCATCGAGGGCATCTCCACACCCATCGACTACGCCAGGCTAGCCGAAGCACAGAGAGACGACGCCGAGCTACAGCACCTAGAAACATCAGGCACCGACTTGCAGCAGAAACTCGTCAAGATACCCGGAGTAGATGCCCGAGTACTCTGCGACGATTCCTTCAACACAGCGCGACCGTTCCTTACGAAGACTTTCCGGAGGCCAGCATTCGAGGCAGTGCATGACCTCGCACACCCCGGGATCAAAGCCACGGTCAAGCTGATGACGCAGCGATACGTCTGGCCATCAATCAAAGCCAACTGTCGAGGACCAATGGACGCGCATTCTGCCCACCGTCCTACTCGGCATCCGGGCAGCATGGAGAGAGGATCTGCAGGCAACCGCAGCAGAACTCATTTACGGAGAGCCGTCGCGACTCCCTGGCGAGTTTCTGACCATCAACGACCGTCAGAACGAGGACCAAGCGGCCTTCATCAACGAGTTACGCCGCCACCTGCAGCAACTACGGCCCGCAGACGTCACACGCCACGGAACGAAGAAAAAGTTTATCTTCAAACAACTAGCAACGGCAAAATGCGTTTTCATCCGGCACGATGCTGTAAAGAACTCGCTTGAAATACCGTACGACGGTCCATACGCAGTCACCAGTCGAAGCGACAAGCCGTTCATCGTAAACATCCGCGGCAAGGACGTCACGGTTACCGTGGATCGTTTAAAGCCAGCGTACATCCTGTCGGAGGACCAGGCAAACGACGAACTACCAGTCCCGAGGATGCACCCGCAACCACCGCAGAATATTCCACCAGCGAACCAGCCGATCCAGCCGACGGCCAGCCAGAACGAGCGGACGTCGGACGAACCATCAGTTCGTCGACCCGGCCGGAAAGTTTGTTTCGCGGAACGCTACCAAGCGGGTTTTAACTAATTTAATAATTTTTTCTATTTTGTCATTATGTCATTAGTTAAACTCTAAAAAGTAGGTTAATTACACGCCGACACATATTCTTTTAGTCACAGACATGTATATATTGTAATACACGTAACTTCACACGAACGTCATTATACAGAATGTAAATATTAGGGTAAGTTCTACTGTATCGTAATTTCATCACTGGCAAGGGGGTACTGTGGTGGCCACACAGCACCCACTCGCATACTCACACTCACACATGCTCACACACACACACACACACTCACTCATATACACACTCGCCCTCACGCACGCGCGCATACATATACAAACCTCAAGCGCACGCGAAGACTCCAGCGTTCGTGCCTCGAACGACGCGGCCCGGATTAGAAATCGATTAGGCCGTAAAACGCTCGGGCCCGCGCTCGAACTCTTTATTGCGGTCCTCCGCACCTCGATGCGGGCGGCTAAAGCTCGCCGGCACGGAGATTTCAGACGCCATATAACGATAAACGCGGGCCGCTTGGACCAGCTGCCCTCGCCAACGACGCGCTGTCCGGACCGCGTGCACTCCGTCCCTGCCAATCCGATCCGCGATCGGTACAGGAGGCGGAACGGTCGAGACCCTCGACGATCGACGCTGGAGTCGACCAACGACATTTCATCGGGATACACGACGCGAGTCGCATCACACCCAGTCCCTTGTAGCGCGAAAACTTCGACGAATAAACAGTCACGTCTAAACACCAAGTTCTGCGTTACTTCTTTCCTCACATCCTCTATCACTCTCCTGCGCCACCTCACTCCCAAAAATCTATACTTGCCACCATGAAAGAAAATACAAAAAATTTTTAGACCTCTAAATACCCCCAGTTTCAAGTTATGGTCTTATCAAGATTAGGAATTTTCTGAAATTTTACTGAAATACCCAAGTTTAATGATTTTTAAGACATAAGAGAAGCATTTTAGGTAGAAACTAATGAATATCTTTTTTTTTTTAATTTTCTGTAGAATTTAAAAAAATTATTTCTATGACCTACACTATAGAATGTTTTGGATTAGTTTCCATGTGATTTAACAATAAAAATAAAAAATAGAGTGATGTTAGCTCTATCGGTCTTCGCAAGGAAAATTGTGCGTGAGGAAGGAGAGAAAAAAACCAACGTTTTTCTTTATTCTTCCTCCGACGTTTCGGTGGACAATGCCAAGGAAACTGTTTATTTCATATTAATATATACATGAGATCTCGAGCGGCTATGGCTCAGTGGGCAGAGTGTCGGGCTAGTAATCCAGAGGTTCTGGGTTCAAGCCTGACACTTGGCTTTTCTGACATCGGGACACCTATATGTTTACATAGGTTTGTATGCTATATACATAAGTGTCTTAGGCTGCGTCTACAATGAACCGTATTCTATCAGAGGAACGTAAACGGAAGCGCTTTAGACAGTACTACCAAAGTATTTTAGATGTTAAGGTTAGGTACAGCCTGCTTGCAAAAGCCGAATAAGGTTGGCAGCACTAGCAAATTCGCTACCGTATACGTTCGTTTGACCCAATACGGTCCATTGCAGACGCAGCTTTATAACGTTAAAGATCCATTGGTTCGGATCCCACTGGATACAGTTTCGCACTGTATAAGTAAACTGTAGGTATAGTCGAGATGTATGTGCACTACATTCCGATGTGATGCACATGCACCGCGACTATAAATATGACTATGGCCAGTACCATTGTATGGTATCAATTTTTATTGTAACGGATTCTAAATCATTTCGAATGATATTATGGGTGCAAAGTAAGATTTTTTCATAAAGCTGTTATATAAAATCAGTTATTGTTCTAAAACAATTATTTGACACAAATTGCTTTAAAACTATAATTTGATATCTTATGATGTTATTTCTTTGTAAAAATAAGTTTGGACTGATCAGAAGTAATTTTAATTATTGTCTTAAAAAAACTCACCATAAACCAATCAGATCATTCAGAATAATTTACAAATGAGCTTAAATAAAAATTGAAAATTTTGGCTTATGTCGGCAAATGGTCAAAAATATGATTTCAGCTAATTCAAGTGATAAAAGATTAAGTCCAATTGCAACTTGTTAAAATTTTAAAAACTAAAAAATAAGTTGTAATTTGACTTATACTTTTACCACTTTAATTAGTTGAAATGATATTTTAGACCATTTTCCAACAAAAGCCAAAATTTTCAGTTTGTAAATAGTAACTGATTGAAAGTCATCATTCTAAATAATCTTATGGGTACGTAGTAAGATTTTTTTTGTAAAGCAGTATTGTAAAAGCAGTTGTCTCCTCAAATAATATATATGCATGCATCAAAACAAATATAACAGCTGCTTAATTTTGTTAAATTTTTGCAAATTCCTATTAAAGTGCTTGATAGTATTTCCATATTCTTTGAGAACAAAACATTTATATATTCTAAACTGACAATGGTTTTATATTAGGCACACACACATATAATATATATTTATTTATTTATGTGTTATAGTAGAAAGTGCTTCTCACAAAAACTACAAAAGTAAATTATGCTGTTTTTATTTTGAGGTTATAACCTCAAACTAAAAATATAAACCAAATTACAATTCAAACTATAATTAACAGCAAAAGTTAATGATATTCATTTTCATTTATGTTTTTTTAACACAATAGTAATAATAATTAAGAACACAATAACGTAATTTGTTTTTTTTCTAAACAAAACTCTAAAATCCCATCAAAAATATAAAATTTAAAATTTTGCGCCTTTTTTCAGGCCACTAATCAAAACTCGATTTAATCGACTTCACTTTTCTCTGTTCTCAATTTTAAGAAGGATTATTGATTGCATATCTACATATTCTTTTAACATAACGAGCCTAGAAATTGTTTTAACCTACTAGTACAACCTCTATAAGCGTACATTAGATGATTCGTTGAATCTACGTACTTTACACTAACGATACATATAGTCATACAAGTTGTTTTCTCTTTATTACCTTAATGCTATGTCTGTATACGCACGGTTACATTTTTATAATTCTTATACAATTTCATGGTTAACATATGTAGTGGTAAAAATTAGTAATTATACTTTGACAATGTGAAAATTTAATGATAAAGTGAAAGTTAAAGAAGTTGTCTGTCGTCGTTAAACAGGTTATGTAATAGAAAAAAATGTTATATATTATCTTTCAACGAAATAACAGTATAATGCGAAAAAAGCACGTATTAGTTACTTTATCTGTTTTTCTTGTTTGACGGAAGGCAACTTATCAAAGAAAAAACTTGTATGACTATATGTATCGATAGTGTAAAGTACGTAGATTTAACTTATCATCGCGATGGCTGAGTGGAATAAGCCCGTATCGTGGCGGCGACTCCAAGAACTTCGTGTTGTGACGGCGTTTTCGGAAACGTCGTATCGTGTTGGCGACTCCAAGAACGTCGTGTCGTGTCGGCGTCATCGGAAACGTCGTATCGTAAACGCGATTTTCTTTTCTCTAATTTTGTAGTGGCAGCACTGCACGATTTTTAAATACGACTTAACAAAGCATGAAATGCGCATGAAAAATCCTGAAAAAATATCAGAATCACTTATTTTTCATTGCTTTTGCTCATAAAAATAATTTTTTCAAATTCTACGGGAAATTTATGGAAAAAGGTATTTATTAGTTTTTACCTAAAATGCTTCCATTATGCCTTAAAAAATCATTAAAATTGGCTATTCCAGTAAAAATTAAAAAAATCTCAATTATTGATATGGCTATATCTTTGCTTAGGGTGGAATTAGAGGTCTGAAATATTTTGTGTTCTTTCGGGGATATATTGGACCTAAAAAATAAAATTTGGCTGAGATTTGAAACATTTTTCTACGAGTTGACGTAAAATAGCCCATATTACATATTTGTATTTGTTACTATACTAATATTATTGTAACGACATTTATCACTAGTGAACATTTTTAAATTCTCTTTTTATGTTGTCTTTGATACAGCAATATATAACTGACCATGGCCATCGATATGGGTTGGCCTTCCCTTTTTTGTAAAGAGATCAAATTGTCAACAAATCATAATGCAAAAATGCAATTAAGTTAAGTACAATTTATGTTAATAATGTATTTTATCGATTTATATCATTTCTTTATAATTATGGTTCCGTACTAGCACCAAACCTTTTTAAAATGTTTCAAAAACGTTTTTTCTTGAAACCTGAATACGTGGATTTTATAAAGATTTTTAAAACATTATAAGTTATAACAAATGTCGTTTTAAAACATAAATGTCCGCAAAACAAAATTTAATATACACATTAAAACGTTTTATAAACCTTTATAAAACGCTCTAAAAATAACTTAATAACTAAAAAATACTTGGGTAAGAAATGGTTGCCCTTTTTGGAAAAACCATCCGGGTGGTAAAATAAAAAATGGCAACTACTTTATTCCTAGATGTTATTTAAACAAATTGTTATTTTACTTTTTAAAATCTCTTAAATTTAGTAATTTTTTAAACTTTTTATAAACGTTTAACCGAGATCCAAGAGTGCAATGCGGTGGCGGCCGCATTGCACTCTTCTACTCGCTCTCTTATAGTAATTAGACACCCGTAAAAGTATATATATATATATATATATATATATATATATATATATATATACATATATATATAAACGTTTTAAACACCTTTATAAAACGTTAGACACACATAAATCTACAAAAGTATTCATGTTTTAAAAAAACGTTTTTAAAACATTTGAAAAAAATTGATGGGGTCTAAATCCTAAAAAATCTAATTGTTAATGTATTTCAAAATGATATATTAGAAAGAGAAAGATATTTATATATAACAGTGTTATGCGCAAAATACTAGTAGATTGAATAGAGTTAAGCCGCTACATCGACTTCAACAGGAATAGAATCCTCTTTCCTTTTAACATCCGAGTTTCTGCTAGTTACAGTAGTGTGCGAGGAACCAGTCACTTTAGCTTATTAGCGTCTATTTGTGTTTTTTTCTTGATTTTGTACATCGAGCGTATCCAGTTTTCACGAACGTCCTTTTCAGGACCGTTAACTTTTGTTTTGTATCGTGCGTCGCGTTGTATGTGTAAGTTCGAGCGGCGTGCTGTGTGTGTTTCTTCCGAGTATTGGGACGTCGGCAACGAGCGAGCTTCCTCGATGTGCTGACCTTCACCCGGCGATGATCACCTACGTAGCAGGGCTGAAATGGTCTGCTTTTGGTCCAGGATAGATTTCCTCGAGACGTCGAGGCGTCTTGCGACCAAGGAAGGTTGGATCCCGCCGACGTGTGGCCAGGGCTTCTGGTCGTGCTGTGCACGTTCGTTGCGATTAAGGTAGGAGAGATTCTAGCGTGCGAAATGGTACTCGCGGCGATAATGTTAATTTTAATTGCATTTCTCTCTCTTTTTTGCTTATCTTTTCTTATCTTTTGATTTGCATAATTTCCTTTGTTTGAATAAAGTATTCGGTTGCTACGGTTTTTCTCTCTATCTCGTGAGAGTTTTTACGCTGGAGCAAGTCGTATTTTCTTTCGCGTAATTTGTGTAATATTGATTTGATTCCCTAACATCCACTCACGTATTCTACCATATTAAATTAGTACACATATATTTCAAATTCACTAGCTTTTCTTCAAAAGACGACCTCAACAAACCATTCCTACCTGAACTTATCGGCATCGAATAATCCTGCTCGCCGATTGCTTTTAACTTTTTTACTTTCAACTACTTTTGATACGCAGAGACCAATACACTTAACATTTTCGTAAAATTAAAAAATTGATCTAAGTTTTGTACAGCAGCTGCATTCTGTAATTAGTCCACTTCAACCTTTGCCTCTTTTGCAACATCTGCACGTACTTTGCGACGTTGCAACAAGGAATCTCAGTCGATGCGGCAAAGTCCCAGTGAGCGAAAAAAGTAAGCAAGTCAGCTTGTTGTTGACGGCGCCAGCTTGTCATTAAGTTCGAGAAAGAGGTTAGCTAACCGTCAACGTTGGCACGAGAACGATCATCATCGGCGCGCGCGATGATTGGTCCTCTACATGTCACTAGCCAATCAGCAAGCACCGATGCATGGCTCCGTATCCGCGCGGACTGCAAGCGAATCGGGCGCCAGTAAGAAGCGCGGGCCCGGCAGACTTAAGAAGTGCGACGCTGTGCCTCCCAACACAGGTGCGCAACACCTAGAGCCTCGCATGAGCTAGGATTTTTCTTATTTCGTGGGATTTGGCGCGATCGTCACGTTTGAGAGAACGCTAGGGAGAGGAGAAAATAATCACACAATGGTTAACAGTTTATTGCACTTGTATTTCGCCCAGCCCTTCCCTACAACGCAGTGGCAATGATGCCTCCCGCGCACAATGTAGCCACGCAGGGCTTATGGCGCGCTCACGCACGAGCCGCACTCGTGCAGCAGACGGCAGACGGCAGGCCCAGGTCCAGTCTGTTGACGGTTGGCTCTCTCTCTCTCTCTCTCTCTCTCTCTCTCT